>CAUYQV010011588.1:0-34046 GCA_963574575.1 Galagoides demidoff
TCCTCCTGTCCTTGCCCCAGGACTTAAACCACTGGTGTTCCTGGGTCCCCAGCCTGCAGACAGGAGTTCTTAGAATTTCTCAGCCTTCACAATTGTGTGTCAACTCCTCATAATATTACATATAATACATATAGGTATATATATGCACACATATACATATATCAACTCCCATAATGAATATTTTATATATTATACACACACACACCCTGGTTCTGTTTCTCTGGAGAACCCTGGCTAATCCAAAGTCCCCTTGGTTTACAGATAGCCATTTTCTCCTGTATCTTCACATCTTCTCTCTGTACATGTCTAGATTCAAATTTCTTCTCAGAGTACCCTTCAAATTGGATTAGCACCCATCCTAATGACCTCATTTTAACTTAATCACCATTATAAAGATCTTATCTCCAAATAAGGTCACATTCTGAGGTAGAAGGGTTAGGACTCCAACACATGAACTTGGAAAAGGATGTGGTTCAGCCCATAACAGGGTTTATGGAACTAATTGTGACTCATCCCAATATAATCTTCATTTAAAAGAGTAACCCCAAAGAACAGATTCCAGATGATGACATTCTAGATTTCAAGTGGTAGAATTTTAGTTCTCAAAGCAATCCATTAGGGGTGGGAAAGGCCCCTTCTGCACTTCTTAATAATGGTAGCTGGAAGATGTCTAAGGGGCCCTAGCAACTGGTACAATGTGGGTCATTGTGAGGACAGGGGATTGTGATGGTAGCCAGACTATGGAATCTGGTGAGGCCAAATGTTGGTACTTCAAAGATGTCCTTTGGCCCCATTAGCAGCAGTGTGGTTTTCTAGATGGCAACAGAGGAGAGGGAGATCATGGAAGCCCGGGGGGCCGGAGAAAGCTGCCAGACCTTCCCCAAGATGGTGCTTGGTGACTCCATGTCTGAAGGGAAGCCAAAGGCTTCTTTGGTAAGGGGGATATCCCATCTCACTGCCCCAGTGAGGGGAGAGAGGTACTCTAGGGACATGTGACTGGAGCTGAATGCTGAGGTTCCAGAGAGCTGGCAAGAAGCACAGGTAACACATACCCCATTCCCATAACTGGCACTCAGCTGTCACCAGGAACCAGGTAGCCCTTCATGAAGTCACTAGAAGCTGGCTTTGATCTCATCCATCTGCGGCTCTATTTGGGGCCCTTCCTTCCTCCGTATATGGGACCTGGCTTCCCCCTGTCCCCATAGCCACTTTCTGGGCCCCACTGGCTTAGGCTCTCTCAGTGCAGACCTGGGCATTCTTCCTCCCTCTGTAGCTCCCAGATCTGATATCTAGTCCCAAAGTTGGGGGTGGGGAATTACCTCCTTGGTGATTTGAAAATCTCTAGGAAGACAGACATTCACCTTGACTCCCCATGCCTCCACTTGCACCTTCCAGGCACCCTTAATGTTAGCGCCCTCTCCTTCTTAACCCTCAGGTTCTGACAGCTCTGGGTAAGTGTGCTTCTAATAAGAACTCAGTCTAGATCTTTACAATTCAAGACACTCTTTCAAACACCCCCATCGTTGTGACCGAGGCTGTGGGAGTGCCATGGGTGGGGGGCTGCCCTACCCTGATGCTTCACTGTTCCCCCCACCGCTTCCTGCCCCTGCCCCAGGAGGCACAGTCCCCGAAGCCAGACTCCTCCTATGACCACTTGGAGGAAATGGAAACTTGTGAGGACGGAGGCTACACAAGGCCACCCAAGTCGCTGTCCCCCGCGGCAGGCCCCACCACCAAGGGCCAGGCGGGTGACGGACCGGAACTCCCGGAGTGGCTTCTGACCTCAGGGATAGAGCACAACCCTGAGATGGAGCTGGAGAAGATGCGCATGGAGTTCGAGCTCACGCGGCTCCGGTACCTGCACGAGGAGAACGAGCGGCAGCGGCAGCACGAGGAGGTGATGGAGCAGCTGCAGCTGCCGGTGGCCGCACAGCGCCCGGTAGGTGGTGGGAAGGGAAGGGCGTGTGGTAGGAGCCCGCGCCCGCGGTTCCCACCCTGGACCTTAGCGTCCACACGGGCTGTCCTGGCCTGGGTAACAGCTACTCCAGCCTTAGAGGTCCCCACCACACACAGGGCAACTCTGTTTCCTAGAGCTTCCACGGTAAGCTGCGATCCCACTCTCTAAGGACAGCTGAGACCAGGAGGGGCCCCAGAAACACGTTGCCCACACAATGGCCCTTTTGATAGATTAAGGGGAAAGTCTTTGACACCTCTATGACCAAATTTCCAACACTTTCAATTCCGTTTTTTTCTTTAAGAGACGGAATCTCATTCTGTCACCCAGACTGGAGCTCAGTGACAAGAACACCGCTAGCTGCAGCCTCCCACTCCTGAGCTTAAGGGATCCTCCCATATCAGCCTCCTAAGTAGCTGGAATTACAGGCATTCACCACCATTCAGGGCTTTTTTTTTCTTCTGTAGAGACAGGGGTCTCCTTATGTTAACCAGGCTGGCCCAGAACTCCTGGGCTAAAGCCATCTTCCTACCTTGGCCTCCAAAAGTGCTAGGATTACAGATGTGCACCACTGGGCCCAGTACTGCAGGTCTCAAAATGTGGTGCTAGAGACAACACCTTAAATCCCCCTACAGAGGCTGTTCACAGGCTCTACAGCGCACAACAGCCTTCAAGTCAGGGCCTCAAGCAGTCCTCCCATCTCAGCCTCCTGAGTAGCTGAGATTACAGGCACATGCCAACACACAGCCTTGACCAGCAGATCATGACAGAACTATCACTTCGCCATCAGGTCTACATTCACTCTGTTGGGTCGCACTGCCTTGTAGTCAACTGTAAGAGCTGAGCCATCTTTTCACAAGAAATGTACCACTCTCCTAATCTGTACTGAATGGACATAGGAATGGTTAGAGATTAAATGGGATGTGAACTTAGCTCAGTGGTCAGGCCATCATAAGCATTCAATAGTGGAAGATATTATTGTGAAAGCCATGTTGCCTAGGCTTTAAAGTTAGGCAGTCCTGGATGGAAATCCTGGTTTTGCCATCTGTAAGCTATGCAGTGTTGAACAATTTACTTTCTTAGTCTTTGAGCTCTGGGTGTTGCTCATCCATGAGGTCATTCCTACCTCATAGGATTGTCATTCGGATTAAATGAGAGAATGCATGTGCGGCACTTTGCAATGAGCCCAGAGCATTAGGTAAGCACTCAATAAATGTTGGCTATCACCGTTTTTATGTACTCAGGAAATTCACTTCTTAACCCAAATGCAGCAGCTTACGTTTATCACTTTTTAGTTTTATTAGGATGTAATATATTAGCTATGCTTCCCAGCTCTGAGTCATTCTCAATTCGGAGAAGCTTGCCTTCTGTTTTTATCCAAGTCATTGCTATAATTGTTGAACAGGATATGACCTAAAATAAATACCACGGACAGATCTCCCTACAGGTTAGCAATGTTCCATTAATCAGAATGCCTGAGTTACATTTTATCCAGCTCACATTTCTTCACCTTATCCAAAAACTCATCCTGAGACACGTCAAATGGTTTCCCAGAATTAAAATATTACGCTACCTATAGAATTTGCCAAATAGACTGGTCAATTTTTTTTTCTAAAGTAAATAAGCTGGGTTTTGCATGATTTGTTCTTAATGAACACGAGTGTCACAATTTTTTTTCTTGCTCATAAAATACCTACTTAATTATACATTGAATGATTTCAACTGAGCCAACTCAGGCTTATTGAACTGAGATTACCAGAGCCTTTACCCACTTCTTTTTGAAAATCTAGAAAATATTTGCCTGTATTTAAGACTCTGGCACACTTTTTTTTTTTTTGGGCAGTTTTTGGCCAGGGCTAGGTTTGAACCCACCACTTCTGGCATATGGGGCCAGCACCCTACTCCTTGAGCCACAGGAGCTGCCCCACATTTCTTAATTTTTTTTTTTTTTTTGAGACAGAGTCTCACTCTGTCACCCTCAGTAGAGTGCTGTGGCTTCACAGCTCACAGCAACCTCAAACTCTTGGGCTTAAGCAATTCTCTTGCCTCAGCCTCCCAAGTAGCTGGGACTACAGGTGCCTGCCACAATGCCTGGCTTTTGTTTTGTTGCATTTGTTTAGTTGGCCCAGTCTGGGTTCGAAACTGCCGCCCTCAGTACATGTGGCTGGCACTGTAACCACCGTGCTACAGGCGCCAACCTGACTTAATATTTTTATTTAAATTTCATTAAATAAGGTTTAATTTCCAAACTTGTGGTTTTTCGCAGTATCCTAGGACAAAATGTCACAAGTTGGAGCCTGAAACTGTTTAAAGCAGATATGGTATTATACTTGGCCTTTGGTCTGTATCTCCTCCTAACCGTATCTGTTTCCCTTTTTAGACCGAAAAAATCTTTCTCCTTGCTGGATGAGCTAGAAATCCCTGGTGTATAGTCCTATCTATCTCTGTCTACTGCTGAAAAGGTAGACCACTGAAAGTATTTTGAAAAGTCTAGAAGGATCAGCAAATTCATAGTTTGTCATCAAAATCACAAAGATCACACACCAGCATTTTCAAACTGAATACATGTAGACTGCAGAAAGGTGTCAGAGTCCAGAGGGCCAGTCCCATACTGAGCCTGCAGGGAACCATTGTGTCGGTTCAGCCTGCCATTCCCGTTAGAACACTGGGTTGCTTCCTCTGGTCTTTCAGCCTTCCTTCCTATGCATTTTAAAGACAGCATCACTGGAGTCTCTTTCTGCCCTCCGGATTTTATTTAGTAGCCCTCACATTGTATATAACTATTTCAATGTGTCCAATCCACAGCCTTTGGTAATAGTTTACAAAAGTGCTTTACTTTTTATACATTTACTAAAAGGTGAGGATCTGACTTGATTTTGAAACTCCCCTTCTCTTTTTCTGGGGGGGGGAGGGGTTAGATAGGTAGACAGATTTTCATTGTATTGAAAATACTACTACTGAGTATGTTACTAGCTTGTTTAGGACATCACAATCTCTGCCAACTAGCTATTTCCAAAAATGTGGCATGATTTTTAAAAAATATAGAATAACCCAAGGGTGATGACTGCTTAACTATGGGTCAAAATAGTTATATCACCTTTTGCCTTACTTATACATTGATGCTTTCTACAGTTAAAATGAGATCTGTCAGACCCCAGTTATATAGATTCCAGAAAAGAGTAACTTGCAAGCAGAATCAGCCAGACAACTCAAGCTACTTTCCCCCAGCCCAGTATTACGAGGGTTTAGGGAGGCCCTAATACACATCTCTCAGCACCTGCCTCCAGGAGAGACCAAATTCTGGACTGAATGACAATGGACTGACCCAGATAATACAAACCACAACTCAGGGAATCATTTGTACCCACGGGACAACTTCTGATTATGTCATAGTCTAGAAAACCAGGTTGTGTATCAGGGCAAACTGTCCCAAGAACCCTCCCAAGATCCAGCATCCAGATCTGGGGATCTTGGGATGAGAGAGAGTGTAATTCCAGGATGTGGCGTGAAGAGAAAAAAAGACGTTGGCCCAGTGCCCCAGTAAGAAAGAGGAGAAGGTGGTTCAAAAGTTAAAAAGAATGAGTTCCCCCTATTTTCCAGTTACCTTACTAGGAATTTTTCATACATTGTATCACTCTTCTTGTGAGCTTGTGAAGTGGCCATCATTACCCTTTCCTTAGGTGAGGACAAGGACCTGCCCAAGGTTACATTCAGGCAGGGACAGAACAAGACTGAACCCAGATCTGCCTGGTACCAAGCCTAGTGTCGCCAGCTCCACCGTCTTCTCTTCCCCACAGTTCTCGGGAGGCTTCCAGGACCTCCTGCTGCCCCAGAACCAGTTTACCATGTTCCTGTACTGCTTCATCTTTATTCACATAATCTATGTCACCAAGGAGATGGTCTTCTTTCTCTTCTCCAAGCACTACCTGTTCTGCATTGCGGCTATTTTGCTCTGTCTGATTAAAACCTTCTGGTCATACTTCCAAGTGCCTTTGCTGTCTCCATCACTGCGAACCCTCTTCCCATCCTCCCCCATGATAGAGTGTGATCAGTTATCAAGACATGATCCAAATTGCCCCCAGCCTCCCTGGCACCGCATCCGCTCATATGTGCCTGCCTCCAATCAGCCTGCTCTTCCGAAGGGCTCTAGCG
Organism: Galagoides demidoff; assembly: GCA_963574575.1. Lineage (NCBI taxonomy): Eukaryota > Metazoa > Chordata > Mammalia > Primates > Galagidae > Galagoides > Galagoides demidoff. Next base: position 6,107 of record CAUYQV010011588.1, read on the forward strand.
TCAGCCACTCGCACCTGCATGGGAAGAAATGTGTTCAGGCCCCTTGTTTAGAGCCTGAGTTTTCACTGTGAATTACTTTATCTCCTGAAAGGAGACTTTGAGAAGTTAGTGGACTACAGAGTTGTATATGGGGAAGGAGGAGTTTGGAAGGACTTTCCAGATTCACACCGTAACCACTGCATCTATTCACATTCGTATATCTTCCCCGAGGTGTGGGAAGCCTGCAGTAGACTTATGAGTAGCCCCCTGACCAGAAAAGGATGTCCATGTTCCAATCCCCAGAATCATGAACATATTGTCTTGTACAGCAAAAGACTCTGAGATCTGAGTTAGTGACCTGTGTGGGGGTATGATCCTGGCTATTTCAGGTGTAATCACAAGGTTCTTATAAAAGGGAGGCAAGAAGATGAGAGAGAGGACATGTGACCATGGAAACACAGGGCTGAGTGACATGGGGGTACAAGTCAAGGAGTATGGGTGGCCTCCAGGAGATAGACAAGGCAAGACTGTAGAACCTCTTCTGGGGCCTCTGGAAGAATCCTGGCCCTGCCAGCCCACTTTAGATGTCTCACCTCCAGAACTATAGGAGAATAAGTCTGTGTTGTTTTAAGCCACTAAGTTTGTGGTAATTTGTTATAGCAGGAATAAGACATTAATACAGGAGCCAAAACTCCCAAGCTCCATCCAGCTGTGCCAATATGTTAGGATATCACCATACCAGGCCACTGGTAAGGTTTCCTTTAGCACTCAGCCTGAGCAGAACTGAACACAGCCAGTCATACCAGTGCTCAGGGTCCACCTTCAAACAATCTATGATTAAAAAAAAGATGGGCTTGGCACCCATAGCTCAGTGAATAGGGCACTGCCCACATATACTGGGGCTGGCGGGTTCAAACCCAGCCTGGGCCTGCCAAACAACGACAACTACAACAAAAAAATAGCCAGGTGTTATGGCAGGCGCCTATAGTCCCAGCTACTTAGGAGGCTAAGGCAATAGAATTGCTTGAGCCCAAGAGTTTGAGGTTGCCGTGAGCAGTGATGCCATAGCACTTTACCAACAGCAAGATAGACTCTGTCTCAATAAATAAATAAATAAATGTGCTGACTTCCAGGTAGGCCAGGGCAGGCCTATCAGGAACTAGTGGACAAAGGGCATCCCTGTCACGGAGCAGAGCATGCTTTGGGTGAGGCAGGTAAAGGCATACACCTAAGGACCATCGGGAAGGAGGAATTAAACGCCTTGATGGGGCCCACAGGAAGTCATCAATACTAGAAAAGGGAGAAGAGGAAAAAAATTCAGCACACACTTACCCACCAACCCAAGCACACAGACTCACAAAAATACAGAAAAGCTAACCCAGAAGCAAACATGCCAACTTCACTCACTGGGAGATAGGAAGCAGATAAGCAGTTGTCCACGACAGAGATGTCCACCACCCAGCACATAAGCAGGCAGCAACAACAGTAGGTACGGACTTGAACGCTAGAGGGCTCACAAGCTGGCAGATGAAGCTGCCCAGTGAGTACATAACAAAGGAGTTCAACTCCCCCGTCCCCAGCACCCAGCCCCTTCTCCAACACACACTCCTTGCAGATTATTGTCAGCTGCTCTGGGCCCCCCAGCCCGGCCCAGCAATGATGGCTGGCTAAGCCACAGGGGAGTTTACTCAGTGAGAATGTACCAAACTGCACGAGGCTGGTCACAGCTGTTCAATCAATCAAGGCTTTATTGACCCTTCCTCTTCCCCGACGTAGGGCTCTGCCATAAGAGGGACAAGAGAGTTTCTGTCTCGTTGAACTCTGAATGGTGCTCAGTGAAACCATGTGGAAAAAACGCTGCCTGGGGACTTCCATGTCAGTACACATTACTATGCCATTTAAGTCCATGGTGACTTCTCATTTTCCACCCAATTCAATACATCCATCCCCATTTATAGCCGCATGTGGCAGGTACTTAACTTAGACGTGATAAAACTGTCGTTTCTCATTAAACATTCAAGTTGGGACTCTGGGCTATGGTCACATCTCACTATCGTCTTATTCGATCTGGGTTCCAGCATGGGATTAAGGTAAAAGAAAGATGAAGATCAGGACAGCAAAAAGTTTAAGCCCCATCTATTTACCTTGTTAGAGCACGCTGAATTGTGAGTTTGTAAAAAAAAAAAAAAATACCAAGTGGTATAAGGTCATTAACCCATCCTCTTGAGTCCAGGTAAAACTGGACTTAAATACATTCATTTCCCTTAAAAATCTTCTGAGAAAGACTTAGTTAACTCTTTTGTACAATTAAGTTAGCATCTTGTCTCACACTCTTAGCCATGGGCATAAAATCTCCCCTCTATCCCTCCTACATATTTGAAGACTAAAGCCAACAGCCTAAGATGTGCCTTCTATGGAGTAACCTAGTTGGAGTCACTCTTCAAACTTAGATCAGGACTTCTAGTTAAAATGAAAAACAAAATCAGAAGGCATAGACATGCAAAGGATAGGAAAAAGGTACAGCTGAGTAGTTACCAATGAGGCAAAAAGCCAACAAGCACCTCTCGGGCACCAATGCTAAGGTGCCAGGCACCACACTAAATGTTTACAGAGGCTATCTTCACCAAAACCCCGGGAGGCAGAAATGTGTATTGTCTCCATTCCACAGATGGGAATACTGAGGTTTAAAGAAGTTAAATGACTTACCCAAGGTCATCCTGGAACACATGCTCTTTCCCTGTTGCCATGCTCCCAGGAGCCTGCCTTGGAGGATCTCCCAACTTTGCTGGTGAGATGAGTTTGACATACCTGAAAATGTAAAGAACCTATCAGCATGTAAGCCTCAGCTATAAAGCAGGTGGAAGGAGAGCTTTCTGGGGCCCAGGGAGAAGGCTTCTGAAATTTTCGGCCTCTAAGGATATAGGCAAGCCTGGACCAGGTGGAAATGAGGAGGGATAGCTCACACAAACAGAGGCCAAGGTGGGAGTGTATGATCTATATTCAGGAGAAGAGGGTCACTTTTGCTCCAGTGAATGGTAGCAAAGATAAAACAGGCCTGGAAAATTGTTTGAGGACCAAGTTTTATAGTCTTGGTCTGAAGAATATAAATGTAATCCCTTGGGAAATAGGGACTATGTTAAAAGATTGTAGGGTGAGATAATAACAAAGAAAAAAAAAGGTAATGAAAGATTCCTTTTCCTTCTAACTTCTGGGGACCATGTTCTGTCCTTCACCTGTTTCCATTCCAGAAACATTATTTCTGGGGTCCTGAGTTTGAGGATTTTGTTCACCTATAAAGGAAGCCTAGCCACAGTGGCCTAACCAAATAGAGGTTTATGTTTCTCACATACCAAGAAGTCTCAAGTAGTCAATCCCCGGCTGGTGAAACTGCTCTAGGGAGTCCTAGAGGACCCAGCCCATCCTCAGCACACAGCTCTTACCTCACTCTATGGCCTCCAGCCCCATGATCTCCTGATGGTAACACAGTTCCAAGTACTTGGCCCCCAATCCAGGTCAGATAAGGTGGAAAAGAAAAGGAGCTGCCCTTAAAAAGCTTCCCAAGAAGCCCCACCCACAGACTTCTCCTTACATCTCATTAGTCGGACTAGGTCCCATGGCTGCTTCCAGCTGCAGGGTATCTGAGGTGCCAATGTCCAAGGCCAGGCACCTGTTCACTTCCCAAGCTGCTGGGGCCATCAGGTGCCCCCTTGAATGAGCAGCCTATAAGAATAGGTAAGCCTGGAACAGGTGAAACCTGTAACCATCCTGGGCCTGGCCCTGCTGCAGTCTTCCTGAAGGAAGAGTGCCAAGACCACATATCACAGCAGAAGGTCAGCTGGAGCAGCTTCATCCCCCAACTCTCTGCAAGAGCACTCCCCTCTGTGCTAGGTGTCCTCAGCAAAGCTAAAGAGGAGGAAGGTTTGACTCTAGCGTCCCTCCCCTTCTGCATCCCAGATCCCATAGAACAAAGCTCAGTGCCAGTCAAGGGGGATCCTATCAGCCCATTGACCCAAGCTGCTAAAGCCTGTAAACATGTTAAAGGTCCACTCAGTTTCAGCCCAATACTGAAGCGCTGAGAGTAAATAAAGTCTCAGGCAGGCTTAGGAAGCATCTTTTCTGTTCCCCAAATGGAATCTTATGGGTTGCAACCCTGAGCCCAAGGACAAGACAGGAGAGTAGCAGAGAATGCTACAATCTATAGGACGGAAGGGAAGCCGGCTTGGGTCCAAAGGCTACTTCCCTGCACTGGCTGTTTGTAATCCTAGTTTAGCAGGTGACTCTTAAGTCAGTTAAGCTTTCTAGGCTTCATTTAGGTGACCTTTAAATTGTCTAGTCTCTTAACTCAGTGTAAAAACAAAACAACAACACAAAACCAAAGCCTAGAGTCTGGTCTCAGAAATTCTGATTTAATTGATCTCAGATGGTGTCCAGAGGTGATTTACTAGCCTGGAAAGTGCCTGGGTCAATTCTAATGTGCATTCAGGATGGAAAACTCTCGCTTCTCACTCCTCAGCCAGTGATGCATACCAGGAGAAGCAGCCAAGACAGTGCCTGGGAAGCCTCTTAGAAGAGCAGCGTGCCAGGCCCCACCCCAGACCTGCATTTTGACAATACCCCCTAGGGATTCACCTGCACCTCAGAGCCGGAGTAGCCTGCTTTAGGTGGTGAGATTCAGTTCAATCTATCCTCTATGGGGAAGACACTGTTCTTGACCTGGAGGGTCTTTCCAGGAGGGCTGAGGGGGCAAGAGGAAAGAGAGAAAATAGCTGAGCATGTCACCCTTAGACTCACTGGGGAAGCCCCAACAACATCTGGCATGGCTGGAGTGGCAGGAGCTTGTGCAAGAAGCTGAGCCTGGGAGCAGAGTATCTGCCCTCCCTCCCTCAGGGCTCTTTCACCGGTCCTTGGTTTGAGCTTCTGGGAACCAAACGACTTTACCAGTGACTTTACCCTATACTCCAGGATTCGTCAGAAAGTTCCAGAATCCCCTCAGGCCTGTGTCTGCCTCTGTCCCTTTTTTGATCTGGCTCCTGTGGGTAGCTTTGGGGAAATCTTGCTAATATACATTCATTCATTATTTAAAAGTTGCCACTGTTCCTTCATGAAGGTTAAGTATGATTAAAAGATGGGATTTTTCCACAGGGCACAGCAGAAATGCTGCGGCTCCCACATTTTTAAGCTGTTTTGGCCAAGCCTTGTTGCATAATTTAAAGTCTGTGACTTATTTAGATTTAATTAGCCAAAGGAGCAGCAGCTGCAGGTTCATTAGTCAGTATTTATTAAGCACCCTCAGAGGGCTTTGTGGGCTCTTAAGAGCAAGGGGAGAATGGGCTTCGGACTTGCAAATTTCTTGTGCTTAAGTAGGAGGGGATTACAGACAGCGTCAGGAGGTAGGCATCTTTGCTCCTCAAAGGGGTGGCATCAAAAGACTTGGGCTCATTGGGCAAATCCTCACAAAGGCCCTGCTGGTCTGGAGATGTCAGCCCCTCACCGGTTGTAGTGACAATCTGTGTGATAATGAGCTGAATGAGGCTGGTAAGGGAAGTGATTGCTGACCTGAATTTCAAGAACTGGAAGAGGTGGGGAGGATGGGCTCCAGTGTTTGTACGAAAGGACAATGCAGAGTCCCTTGTTCAAAAACTATCAAGCATTCAAGGACAGTGACACAGAACATTAAGCCATGCATAGGATCCCCTGAGTGCTGGGTGGGGAGGCAGCCTTGGAGGTGGATGGAGCAGACTAGGGTCAAGGGGCCTCTCTCCAACCTCACCCTGAGAGAGGCTGTGTCCTGGGCCTCCAGTCCAGCAGGAGAGGGAGCAGGCTCTGAGGCACAGGGCTAACAGAAGCCTCAGGTTCTCTACCTTCCTCCTGGCCTGCACCCCTAGCCCAAGTCAGCTGATAATTTTTCTCTGGGCTAGAAAATCCAAAAATAGAAGAAGTCTACACTTTTTACCCCCATTAAACCTCTTGTATCAAATGACACAGTCACTTTGCCTGAAACTTTTCATCAAAGGAGCCTTTGTAAGGTCCTGGGGCAGAAGCAGGCCTTGGCAGACAGCCACCAGGAAGCCAAGCAGAAAGTGCTGAGCAAGGGGGGCCTCCATGCAGCAGTTGGGGGCAGGGCAGGGTTTCAGGAGCTTCCCTCCACCCCAGCAAGGGCCAGTGCCAGACACTCGCTGCCCTGGGACAGCTCCTCTCTGAGCACCATCTCCAACTTCAGCCCTGGCAACACCAGAGTGGTTAATAGTGTAGCTATATGGGACCACCCTGTGACTGGGGCCCACAGTGAGTCCACGAGCTCAATCAGTGCTAAAGGAAAAATGAATGACCATGAATGATCGATCAAATGAATGAAAGAAAGAATGCAATAGGTAATCTGAGAAATGCTGGGTGAGCTAAAGTGTTCTGCAAAGGCTTCATGAAAAGCAGAAAAGGGTGCTCACATTTACTAAATACCAAGAGTACACCATGCCCTGGTCAAGGCCCTTCATGTCATCCCCCAGCCCTCCATGAAGGAGCACCCTACTGTACCAGTCTGCTCTGACCACCTTAACAAAACATCACGGACTGGGCAGCTTAAACAACACAACTTATTTGCTCAGGGTTTGGAGGGCTGAAGTACCAAGTTGCAGACAGACTTGGTTTCTCCTGCAGCCTCTCTCCTGGCTTGCAGGTGGCAGGCTGCCTTCTCTCTGTGTCCTCATCTGGTCTTTTCTCTGGGTGTTCATCCCTGGTGTGCCTTTGCATGCCCAACTTCCCTTCTCTTGTGATGACATCACTCAGAGTGGATTAAGACCTCATTTAAATTTAATCATGTCTTTAAACACCCTATCTTTGAATAAGGTCACAGTGTAAGGTACCAGGAGTTGTAGCTTCAATGTACAAACTTTGAGGGAACACACTTCAACCCCAAACACCCACTGTGCAGTTGTGATAACAGACTCAGAAAGATTGAGGAATCATCTGAGCTTCCTCAGCTGCAGTGGCAGAGACCAAGCATGGCAAACAGCTGAAGGTTGCTTTAAATGAAATAAAGAATTATGCTTTGTCTTGTTTATTTGGGTTTCTGGATAAAGGCTCGGAGCTGCTTTGATAACATATGCTTTTGAATTTCGGAAGCTATTCTATGTTCCACTATATGCCTCTCTACATGTGTGTAGCCAGGGGTAGCAACTTCAAAGATTTTCTGCTTATAAACCTACCCGTTAGTCTAGCCATTCTTGCCTGTCCCCTCATCAAAGGCTGAGAAAGAAAATGAGGGGAAACAGATTGGTCCTCACTTGCTGGCTCACCTGCCGTTTCCATGAATGACAGCAGCTCCATTCTCAAAGGCCCGGACCCCATCCCATGTCCTCTCCTACAAGCCCCCCACTCAGGAGAGCTAGTCCATAACTGAGAGCTTGGGGGTCTTCACTCTTGAATCAGCCATGCCTGGCTTTGTTTCTGAAGGCCCTGATGGTGTGGTCCGTCTGAGACCAGAGCAGGTACATGAAAGAAGAGGAAGGTAGTTGGGCCGAAGAGGGAAACCTGGAGGGTCACTCCCCCTGACTTCCACTCTGGGCAATTTCTATATCCTCACATACACAAAGCACCCAGTATTTGAGCTGGCCTGAGTGGGTTCCTAGAAAATGATGATTGGAAGACTCAAAAACATAGGGAATGGTAGAAAGCTCACCTGCTCTCTGGGTATCAGGTAAACTTCAAAGGAACTCCAGATGAAGGAGCTAAGTACACCTTTCCCTCTCTCCTCCCTCCTCCCTCTCCCTTTTCCTCTACTCCCCTCTCTCTGTTTCTTCTCCCTCTCTCTCCCCCTCTCTCTCTGTCTCTTTTTCCCCTCTGTCTCCCCTGTCTCTCTCTGTCCCCCACCCCCACCTCCTAATTCTCAAACGGATCAGTTAGGGCCAGGGACAGACTCAGATGCTAGAGGGCCCAGGAGGTCAGGTGCAGCTGTTGGGGAAAGAGAAGTCATAAAGCAGCCTCTACTCACCCCTCCCATTCCACTATGTGGAGACTCAGGCTCCATGTCCAATTCAAGGGCAGCCAGAAATTCTGACTTTTATATGATACCTGCTGATTTTTAACTGTGGACTCAATTTTCTTTAGCCACTCTGTGGACCTAACAAAAGTCTGTGGGGCCACCAGCTCACAATCTCTGAACTTGAGATGTTATTTCCTTTATGACAGAGTCTCTGTTTCACTCAGAAATACTCTGGGGGGGGGGTTCTTTAAACAGAAGACACTCCTAGTATAAAAATAGAATGTGATTCACTCTCTAACAATGTTTAAGCTCAGAAGCAGCAGTAAGGGATGCTCCTTCCCTTCATAAATTGCCTCACCTTGAGGTGTTTCAAGAGACAAATCTCTTAATGCATTTCAAATCAGGTTAAAGTAGCAAAGATCTAATTTTCATACAACTTCTGGAAGGAAGATGGGAATTTAGCTACAGCCTGGATCAAGATTAAGGAAGGTGCAAGAAAGAGGTCTGGGAGCAGGGAAATAGGGTGGGAGAGGGTGAGGCTGGGTGCCCAGACTGAGTGATGGGGAAGAGACTGGCAAGGGCTTTGTGAAGCTGGCCAGACAAAGAGCAAGTGGGGCCTGGGGACCAGAGTGAGCTGGAAAGGGGAAGAGGAGGGAGCATCATTAGTTGCCATGGTAACAGAGGAACAAGCAAGGGAGAAAGAGTGAGGGGGATGTCAGAGAAGAGCTGTGTTGTGCTGCTGCCTACAGCAAACTCTCTCCTATCTGCATACCCTTAGCTCAGACTCCTGGCCCCTTTGACACCTCCCCCATCCTGACTCTGCTCATCCCTGCCATGGATAAATTATTATGAAATTAAGGACACTTAGATCCTAAATGTGGATGTGATGAATGGGCATCTACTTGCTGAGCCTCTGGGTCTCCCAAAGCCCTCTTGGATTCAAAATATTTTCTCTACTGTCCTACCATAAAGTCTAGAATTTCTTAGACTAAGGCTTTGCTCATGTTCAATGAGAAACCCTCATCAAGAGGAATATTGTCATGGCTATCAATTTCTAGAATTTTGTAAAGAATTAATTTATCATTTGTAGCAGAGATCTCATATGTGGACACATGACCCAAGCCTAATCCATGAGTTTCAAACCTGAGCTACAACTCACTGCTGGAAATCTTGGAAAAGTAAACTCTCTTTCCACTGGGCCCTAAGCTAGTAGAATACATGTCAGGAGTTTCTGTTGACCACCTTGTTCCATTTGGGGAAAGCCTACCTGAAAATAAAGCCCATATAGAGAAAAACAGAGCCAAGAGATAGAAAGACAGATAGGGAAAGAGGGAGAGAGGAGGAGAGATGAAGAGTGAGTCCTTGATGACATGATTTGGGGCCCTAGATTTACCTGAAATAGGAGAAACCCCTAAGATGTTCCGCTTCCACTTAGGGGATAGTATCGCATCTATTCCAGCCTATTCCATGGAAAGGGATGTGCTCACGAACCTCAGCAAGGGAATTTGAGAGATATGGGGAAAAGCAAGCCTCTTAGGGGCACATGAAAGAATGTGTTCCTGTCTGCAGGGAAGGGAGCCATGTCCCCATTCTGGAGAGAAAACAGCCCTGGTGAAGTGCCACGAGGGGATGGATTGATGACAGTGCCAATGGAGATGGCAGCAGGGCCCAGCCGAGAGGGGATGCCCAGTGGGAAACTCCACAGACAATCATATGTTGGCACTGCCAACACACAGAGCACTGTGCTCACAAGACGCCCCATGAAAGGCCTGGGAACAACCCAGACATACAGCAACTGATGGATAGATGAATAAAAAGTGTGATATCTATACAATATTTGGCAATAAAAAGGAATGAAGTACTGATTCCTGCTACTAAAGTACTGATTCAAATACTGATTCCAATATTATACTAAGTGAAAGATGCCAGTCCCAGAGGACCACATTTGTATGATTCTATTTCTCTGAAACATCCAGAATAGGCAAATCTATAGACAGAAAGTAGATTAGTGGTTGCCTAGGACTGGGAGAAGAGAGGGATTGGGGGGTGACAGCAAAGGATACAAGGCTTCTTTGGGGGTGATGAATGTTCTAAAATTGTGTAGTGGTTGGTTGTATGATTCTATAAATATACTAAAAGCCATTGATTTGTATACTTTAGATGGGTGAATGGTATGTGAATTATATCTCAATTGTGTTGTTAACAAAACAGAAAAAAAAGCAAGGCTCTTGAGGTTCCTGCCCAGTCTGTATGTGTAGTTGGGGTAAGGGACATGGGTTGGCCTCCAGAAAGCCAGGCTATATCAAGTGGCTGCTGGCATTCTGGAAGGCAGCCCTGCCTTCACAGCTGGACGAGAGAGATCTCACTCTGGGCAGGCACTCTAAGAGGACTCCTCTGGCCCTCCTCCAGCCTCACCCTTCCATCTGGGACAGGGTCTACAGGACCCAGAGGATGGACATGTGGGTCCATCCACACTCACACTTCCTTCTTCCTAGCCCATACTCTGGGTATACTGGACCCTAGAATTCTTTGCCTAAAAGGCCCCAAATCTGTCTTTAGAACCTGCAGCACTCTTCATGAGGTCCATCCTCCCATGAGCAGACTGAACTGCAGGTGGGTAGACAAGAGGTGTAATTGGAACCTGACTGTGTGGGCTGGAATGCTCAAATTAGGCCCCTCAAAGGTACAGGGTCTGGGGGGTATGGGTGTGGGTGCAGGGGAGCCAGCTCTCCCTACAACCCCCAGGGTCCAGCTTGGAGATCTGAGGAGTAGGGGATGCTGAATTCACGTTTGACCTACCAGATTATTGTGAAGACTTATTTGTCCAGATAGGAGCCTAGAAAATGTCAAAGTTTGTTAGTTTATTTTATAGCTATAACTTTTTTAGATACATGATTTGTGGGCCTCCCTTTGTCTTCTTGTCCTGGGCCTCCACGGATATTAGGCCCTGACCGGCAGGGTGGTGCGACATACGAGAAATCTATCGGGCTTTCCTTTCTAGTGAATCTCCTTGTGAGGTTTTCCCAGGTTGCATTTATGGATTTGGGAAATACAAGGTATAGATTCCTTACTCCGGGCTAGAGAGAAATCTGACACATAGCTGCCTTTAGCCTTGAAGTTTAATGATTTCTCTGAAAAAGGTCTTCTCAGCTGAGCCCCAGGATTGGATGTGACTGAGACAGAGGCTAGGAACCGGGGTGATTCTGTGAGCCATACTAAGGAATCCCACAACTGTCTCACCTTCTTAACTTTTTTTAAGATCTGATATCATAGAGCCCCCTTGGCAGGGAATTCCAGGAGAAGCTCATGAGAAACATCTGACAGCAGGGCTGGGGGCAGGCCAGTTAGCTTCCATTCCCTCTTCTGCACCTATCCTGAGTGTCCAAACTTTGGGGGATCCAATGTCAATGCCCTCGGGCATAGTAAACTGCAAGACAAGGGGTCTCTGGCCTGCAAGAAGCACCATCCAGTTGAGGAATGAACACTGATACTAAAATCATTTAAATACAATGTAAAAAAAAATGACCACAATATAATGTTGGGTATGAAGTGTTTTAGAGACCAGCAACCATCCAGTCCAGAGTTTCTCAAACTCGGCACTATTGACATTTGGGGGCTGATAGTTCTTTGCTTTGTGTGTGTTGGAGGAGGAGTGGACGGCTGTCCTGTGCCGTGTAGTGCGGGATGTTTGCAGCATCTTGGTCTCTACCTACCGATTAGAAGCCAGTAGCAGCTCCTTGCTCTAGTAGAGCCAACCAAAAATGTCTCCAGACACTGAAAAATGTCCCTAGGGGGCCAAAATCATCCCAAGTTAAGAGCGTAACCCCATGATTGTCCAGCATTGCAGGAAGCTGGACAAGGGGAAGTGATTGTAAGCAGGGGAAACTTCGTTTGGTGAAAGAGGTGTTAGCAGCACCTGAAATGTGGGGGAGCAGATTGGGGAGCAGTGTGCTCCAAGGCAGGGAGGCAGGAGCAGGCAGCACGCCCCATGTTGCTGTGCAGCTGTGCAACGCTGAAGGTGCCCAGCTGAGGGGCCACATGGGAGCTGGAATCCAGCCCGCCCTCCCCTGGCCAAGCTGTGCCCCTGGCACTGGGCTGCATCAGTCTGGGAGAAGAGGAGCCTTTTTCTTAGTACAAAGGTGTCCTGTGCTCCACACCCCATGGGCTCATGGTGCTGCATCTACCCCAAATGGGTCCTTTCTCTAAGGACACAAAGGCACCACAGAGGCCACCAATGGCCCCAGGAATGAGCACACCCCGGGCTGGCAAGGAGAGGCAGGCCAGCCAAGGAGCCCACACTCTGTCATGGTCTAACAGGACTTTTGCTTTCCCTGGCCCTAGCTGACCCCTCTCCATTCCCTGGCTCTCTGGCTGGTATGATGTGGACCCACCTGGCCCTTCAGAGATGGCCCACAGAAGAAAGAAGAGTGAGTTCTTTCAAGGCCTCAAATCAGGCTGAACCAAAAGGAGAAGGCAGGCTCTGAGAGAAATGTCTGGGCATGGGGATGGGGACATATACAGTAGCTAAGTGTCTGGGTTTGGGCCTCTCCCCTTCAGAGAGGTCACTTCTGCCCAAAGCACCTCCCATCCTGTGAACAGACCTGCAGGACCTGTAGAGCCTACAGGAACCCTTTGTGCATCGCCTTTCCTGCCTTTGCTCACCAGTCTGGCAATGAGCCAGTGCAAACTAAGGTGCAGGCACTCCGAAGGAGACTTTCCAAAGGGCACCCCTTCTGGCGTGGGTCTCTTAAGACACTGATAGGGCCACGTCCTCAACTTCTGCAAGGCCTCGCTTATCTAAGTGGCCTTTCTGTGCACATGCTTGTGGGCACTGCTGCTGCTGCTGCCGTTCCCATTTCCTACAAGAAAGGCATACCTCTTACCCATTCCAAATCTCACCAGGGTGCATCAACTTAGGGAAAATGTCCAGTGCAACAGAGGGACAACTTATTTATTTATTTATTTTTTGCAGTTTTTTGGCCAGGGCTGGGTTTGAACCCACCACCTCCGGCATAAGGGGCCAGCACCCTACTCCTTTGAGCCACAGGCGCCACCCCAGAGGGACAATTTAAATCCCAGTATCCACGGGAGAAACAGAGAAACTCTGATGACTGGGCAAATCAACTAACTTCCACTTCTCTGCTTTCATTCAAAGAAAGGGATAATCAATTCTAATTATCAGCTGATATATTTCTAATGATCTGCTCAAATCGTTATTTGGAGCATATAACTCAAAAGAAGTGTATTGAATTGAATGACACTGCTATACAAAAGTTCTTGTATTTCTTTGTACTTATATGAAAAAAAGTCTCAGAGCTCAGCTCTTCCATCAATACTTTAAAAAATGTATACACACACACAATTGCCTACAAACTTTATGGAAACCCTGTATATATGGCTGGCCACAGTGGCTCATAGTCCTAGCACTTTGAGAGGTGGAGGCAGGAGGATTGCTTGAGGACAGAAGTTCAAAACCAACCTGAGCAATATAGCAAGACCCTGTCTCTACAAAAAATAGAAAAAGTTAGCCAGGTTAGTGGCATACACCTGTAGTTCCAACTATAGGGAAAATCACTTGAGCCCAGGAGTTTTGAGGCTTCAGTAAACTATGATGACACCAGTGCACTCTAGCCTGGTGACAGAGCAAGACCCTATCTTCAAAACAACAACTAAAAATAAATAAAAACAAAAAATGGAAATGGAATTAATGCTGAACTCTGGCCCTTTCTAGCAGTAATATTCATCCACGGATATATGAACTAATTAGGGTGGGGGAAAAGTTTCATCTCCTTAAAAGATGCATTTCAAGTATGCTTTATTGTTTATTCTTCCTTCTGATCTATTAAAACATATAATGCATTTGTTTTGGTTAACTGTGTACTAATCATCATGGTACAAATCCAAACAAAATGTTCTTTAATATTTAGAGTCTGTGGTTGTGAAAAAAATTAATTTATTTTATACATATATTTTTGTTGGCTGAAGTATGGTAGGGTGTGTATAAAAGACTTTCAACCGTAAAAATATACTAGACTAAAATTCTGTAGAGGAAGTAGAATAGAAATATATGTCTAAGAAAAAAAAGAAAGATGAAATTTGTTCAACTTGTTCTTGCATTTTTAAAAGGCAGGATGGTAATATCTAATCACTACATAGTATTGTATTTAGAAACGGTTTTCAGAGTATTTTAAATTGTCAATATTTGCAATACACCATAAAGTAGACTCCATGTACCCGTCTAAACTTATAAAAATATTTCAAGTGTTCGTGGCTAAAAATATGCAAGGGGGCACAAAGATTTTCAAAATTCTTTTAGGAGTCTGCAGGAAAAATGTTCAAAGCACCAGAGTCATGGAGGGTGCTGGCAAGGGAAATGTTCCTAGAACTGATGCGACATCAAGGGCTTTGGGGACCTGAGGTCACCCTCAAAGTTAGGGGGTAAGCTCTCACTGGTGCTGGGTGGATGGGAAAGGAGCCAAGGAGGTCCCCCTTCATCCTATCAATACTTTCCTCTGTTCTTTTGTTATCTTGTTTTGTTCTTAGCGTTCCTATAAATCTCATTCTCTTCACTACAGATGTCCTGTCAGGTCAGGTGGAGTCCTGGTCTGCGGTTTTCCCTGCTGCCTCAACCCCTCATTTCTTTGGGAAGCCCTCTCAGCCAGCAGTCCCCTCCACCTCCCAACCCCGTCCCGGCCCTGGCCTCCCTCTCCCCAAGCCAGCTCCGCCTTTCGCAGCTTGGCAGCCTCTGCTTCCTGCAGTTGACTGTGACTTTGGGCCAGTCCTCACTTCCCAGCTGAATCCAGAGTTTTCTCGCCTGTTTGTTTCCTCGACAGGAAGATGTAGGTAATCAGAATGAAGTGAGATGAAGTTTGTAAAGCGCCTGGCACGGAGCTTGGCCAGCAGCCAGAGCTGGGCACCTAGTGGCATTTAGCAAATACTTGCTAATCGCGCTGTTAAATCGTCTCACTTCCCAGCCATTAGAGAAGTCAGGACTTCGTCACATCTTCCTTCTTCTTTGCCCAGGGAACCTGAGAGTTCCCAAGCCCCCAGGTGTCCTTTAAGCAACTTGCCAACCTGGGGGTCGGGTGGGGGGTGTGCTGAAAACGCCTTCCGCTCCTGCTGCAGCTGCTGCGCTGGCTCCGGGCGGCGCCCCGAACTGTGAGGTCATGCTTGGTCACGTGACCTCTGCTGCATCTGTCAACTGTGAAACGATTACTAAGACAGTCCTGGCGTTTATGACATTCAAACCTGCTCAGGCCTCCTCCTTTTCGAGTGCGCTGGCCCCTTTCAAACCAAGGGACCGTCTCAAAAGTCTAGGAATCTGAAGGATAAGGCTCCATGTCTTGCGATTTAAGAAAGGAGGAGGGAAGGGGAGAAAAAAGTCTGAGATTGTACTTCTTCCTGCTGCAGTTTGAAAACCATGCTTAAGTCGGAGTCTTTAAAATCTTTTCTGCCAAAGCAATTTGGCGTACTTATTAGAGTCCAAAATTGTCAGACTCTTTAACCTATTAATCCCAGTTCTAGAATGCTTGCCTATGGAAATGATCCAAACTGTGGCAAAAATTTAGGCGCACGAAGTTCATTCTTTGCTTTATTCTTGAACTAAGAAAATATATAATGGGGTTGAATAAATTAGGGTATAAAAGAAAAATCTGATTTTAGGAAGTGGTCTAAAGTAGTGATTTTCAAAACTTATTCATGACCTGGAACATCAGAAAAACTGATAGATAACAGCTGGTATTTGTTGAGCACTTATTAAGTGCCAGATGTTCTGCTAAATGCTTTATATGGATTGCTTCTTGCAAGCTTAAGAATAGTTACATTATCATCCCTCTTGTAAAAACTGGCCTTTCAGAAACAAATTGCCCAGAGTTAACTATCTTTAAGTTCTGAAAATTGAGACTTACAGAGTTTATCCAGAGGGCTGAGTACCTGGCAGAAGCTGGATCTGAACTAGATTAATCTGAGAGTCCAGCCTCTTGGCCTCCAAGCTCTTAGCTGCCTGCCACAGTAGTAACTAGTGAGAAATCAGGATATACACACCATCAGGTCAGTGATGTGTATGCAGATATACGTGTGTCCTTACACCCAGTCTATGCAGACAAAAAGAATGAGAAGACAGACTCTCACATTTTTACTATACACATATCTTTCAGTGAAATGATTGCCAGTGATTTAAACTTTCTTTTAGATTTTCCACAATGTGTAAGTATTAATTTAATAATTAGACACGTTATATATAGATTGATTTTACTAAAAAGCCTTATGCTGATCACGACATAATTTGTTGTGATGAAAACTTAAAAGTAGCTCAAATGTCAATTATTACTGGACCAATGAATAGTCAGTTATTAATGTTAGTTACTATTATATGCTATATAGTTTTATATACTATTATATGTATAATAGTTTTCAGGCATTGCAAATGAAGGTGAAGTCATAACATTATGTAAAAATTGTATAAAATAGGGCGGTGCCTGTGGCTCAAAGGAGTAGGGGTCAGCCCCGGCCAAAAACTGAAAAAAAAAAAAGAAAGAAAATTGTATAAAATAGTAGGCATTTTATGCATAATTATTTGAGGATATCACTGAAATATGTAAGGAAAGAGAAAACGATAACTGTAGCATAGCAGGATGGCAAAATTATATGTGATTTTAAAAACATTTTGAACTTTTACAATATTTTCTATGTCATATATAATAATAAAACTAGTTCCATGGAGTTGAAGTTCACTATCAAAACTAGTATGGAACACACAGGAGTCTCTTTTGCCTTCTAGGTGCTTTCTGTTTTATCTCATTTCATTGTCAAAACACCCCAAATAAAATAGGCATTTTCTCTCCCACTTTACCAACTGGAAAGTCAAGGCATGGAGAAAGTGAGTGAGTTACTTTGAGTAAACTAGCAAATGAATGGCAACCCTGGACTAGAACCTTAGGCCTGCACTCTCCCACCCCAGGGCTCTGCCCTATAAGCCATACTGATTCCCTTACATAACTGGACTGCATGGAGCTGACTGGAGAATACAGACTTCTATTATTAAGACCCTAAATGAGAGATCCAAGTGTGGATTGCCTCCAGTGGGTGAGCCTGGAAGCAGGAAGCATGCCCTATTAATGCTCTTTGTCTTCAGAGTGGGAACGCCTAAGGCCTAAAGCATTCTTCCACCTACAGTCCAAACTCCTCCACCTACCCACCTCCCCCATACACAGAGCTACCCTTGTCCCCAAAAGCAATCTCCCCTGGGAATATGCTCTGTCCTTGGATGAAGAGTGAGACCCATGGATTTGCAGTTTATTCTCCCCCACATCCTTTAAAATACCATCCTGCCCCAGAAGGAGGACTAAGGATCACACAGGCCAAGAGACCAACAGTCAGTACTGATGAAGCCATTACTGGGGTGGAGGGGAGACAGGGGGAGGGCAGAGGCTGGAGAGTCCCAGGAAATTTGGTCATCAGTCCCAGATCTCTCTTAAGAGAGATGTGGCTTGCCAGGGTCATAATAGCCAGAGAGAATTGAGCCCCATCTAAAGCCCAAAGGAATCAGTCAAAGGCCAAGTCATGATTCCACAGAGCCAGGCCTCCTTTGCTTGTTCAAGATATACCCAGTGGTGTCTTTGTTTTCTAGATCTTCCTGATTCTTATGGAGTGAGACCCAATACCCCATCCCTCAGGCCAATTTAATCCCTTAATGGGGTTAAGTGAACCTCAAGGCTGAAGATGAGAAGAATCTGGGAAAAGTCATAGGTAAAGGGGAGGCCACCTGTCCAGGGATACAGACCCAAACTCCAAAGCACATGAAACAAACCAATGGGCCAAGAATCATGAAGATTTCTGTGTTTAGTGGGGAAAGATTCCAGAAGGCAGAAGGAGGATGGAAGAGATGGGACTTGAGCAGTCCAGATCTAAAGGAGAACCAAAAGACTCCACTAGTGTAGTAATGGCACAAAAAGTCAAACAGGGGAGCTAAGTCTAGGTTTACCAATCCTGCTGGCAGGTATAGGTTCCTAGTTAAGAGAAAGGGAAGTGGGAGGCATGGATAAGGATTTCTGTAGGTAGCACATTCATTAGTATTCTTGGGGTGGAACCCATAGAATACCATAATAACCATAAGTTTCTTTCCCAGCAACGTCAAGTGGTACTTTAGAGATAAGATCATGAATTGGAAGGAGTACAGGGGTACACCAGGGAGAGCATAGGAAGGGGGGGAAAGACTTGAATAATGTCCTTGGAGATCCCAGCAAGGGCTGCAGGTGCTCTCCAGAGGGTGTGGGGGAGGGGGACGTGTTTGGGCCCAGAGTGATCTGTTGACCCTCTTCTGGGCATCCAGGACCTCAGGGTCAGAAAGGAAGCCCTGCAGCTCTTCCTGTTCTACTAGTCTGGTCTCTCTGCTTTCTCTGAGGTTCATGGTCAAAGCATCTGGCTCTCCAGTCAACTCAGGAGCCAGGCATGGTGGCTGGCACTGGTAGTCCTAGCACTTTGGAAGGCAAAGGTGAGTGGACTGCTTGAGCTCACAAGTTCAAGTTCAAGAACACCCTCACATGGATGGATCTCCACTAAAAATCGAAAAAAAAAAAAAAAGGAAATAGCTAGGCATTTTGGTACATGCCTTTAGTCCCAGCTACTCTGAAGGCTGAGGCAAAAGGGCCACCTGAGCCCATGAGTTTGAGCTTCCGGTGAGTTATGACGCCACAGCACTATACCCAGGGTGGCAGAGTAAGACTCTATCTCAAAAAAAAAAAAAAAAGAATTTTTATTTTTAAAAGAAGAACTACGTCATCTACGCTCTTCTCCACCAAGTCAGTCACTCCTGCTGCCTTCCTCCCGGCAGCTCCCCCCACCCCAGGCAAAGCCTCTGCAGCAGCAGCCGACAGCTTCCCTGGCACCTCTGGGGAGTGTTAATGAGGAGAGAGCTGTGGGGAAGGACTGCCTGCCTGCATTGGTAACAGTTTGCTCCTTTGGCTCCTGGGACCAAGGAACTTACACAGGGAACATGCCTGGGGGGAGGAGGTTAATGCTAACAAAGAATGCAGTAAGTTTGTACCAGTCAACTCACAGAAAGTACCCAGTGCAAGCCTTTCTAAAGCAAAGACCCCTACAGGGGGGCAGCTGTCAGAACTCAACAGAATAATGACAAGCAGCCTCACGAGAGGTCAAGTCTGGGGGTGGGAGGGCACTTAGAGGGGAAGACTAACATGTGCCCCTACCACAGCTAAGGCCCTGTGGAGGACACAGACCAGGCTCAGCCCCTCCACAGGCCCCGCCCTGACACACAGGTCCAAGCCAAAGTCCTTCTGTTTGATTCCCAGGGAGGGAGGGGATGCATAAACCCTCAGGGACAATGGGTAGGTGACCAACCACTAGACTGAGGAGAGGCAGGGGCATGTCCTGCCTGGAGTTTGGGCTCTTCTCACCCTGCAGCCTCTGCCCAGGATGGTAGAGAAGGATTTTCTTATCTGGAAGGATCTCTGGAATACAAAGCCGACACTTCCCCAGGACCACCATCTAGCATGCTTGCACTTTTCTATAACCTCATCTACTGGTGGGAAAGGAGAAAAATTCTGGAGTCCTCCATCCGGAAACCAGAGCCAGGCCTGACAGAATGTAACAGCCATCAATATTTATTCAGAAGCTGTGATGTGCGCGCCCAACGTCAGGCACTAAAATAGGGCAGCAGGGGATGCCAAGAAGGGTAAAGACAGTCCCTGCCCATGAGGAGCTGTCTAAAAAGATGAGACAGGTAGATAAAGTAGCTGACAGTAAATAAAGGCAGAGAGTGAAAGTCCTTGCTGAGAGATGCAATCCTTACTGCCGGGGACTGTGGGACGTCAGGGCTCAGTTAGGAGCAGGTTTTGTTTTACTGAGCAGACAGATGTGGTGAGGGAATAGATGGGAATCCACAGGGTTGAGAGGCTGAGAAGAAGGCTGGGGAGAAAGGTAGTGTGCGGCAGCTTCCTGAGATAGAAAAGTTGGGAGAACATAAGAGATGTTTATAAATTTATTTTCTTTCAATATGACCCACTGCTTGTAAATAAGAATATTCAAATGGGATATAGTAGGAAGTTTGCCCCCTGGGTACCATGCAAAGTTCTCCTCCACTTCCACAAAACCTTTCATAAAATCTTTATGACTGGCCTTTTGGGGGGAGATGAATTAATGTGGAGGGCAGCTAGTAGATGAGGCTGGCTCAGTGGGTCAGAGCTGGAATGAGCCAAGGGGGTCCATTTATTCCTGGGTTACAGCAGGAAGTGGGGCCTTGGTCAGTCAGGAAGAGGGTGCATGGCTGGGCCTGGAATGGTGGTGAGGAGAGAAGGGGGAAGGCTCTGAGGATAGAGGGATCCTTAGAAGAAAAAACCCTAAGATAACATGAAACTATAATAAAGCCTCAAGCCCTGGACAAGTGAAAAAATGTTGTGGGGAGGAGAGGAGGTGAGGGGGTGGATGGAACATAAGTCATTGATTCTAATCTCCCCAGGCCTGTATATCATGAATTTCACTTGCCTCTCAAAGGAGCTGGGTAGGTTACTTACCATCTCTCCCTAAGGCTGATAAATGACCCCCGCTCAAGTGTTCTAATTTCAGTCTCTCCCCTCCTCTAGTATGTTCTCCCATACACATCAACACTAGAATAATCTTTTTAAAAGTCCAGCTTCCATTGTTTCTTCACTCTGATGGAAAGTCCTTCACTGATCTTCTTGTCACTCCCAGAATTAAACCAAAACTCCAGAGCAGGACATGGAGCTCCCCCAAAGGAGGCCATGGCCGTCTTTCCCAGTTTGCCCCTTCTTCTCTCCCCTCAGGCCCTACCAGCACCCCTGCAGTATTGCTTACCTCAGGGCCCCTGCACAGGCTCCCCCACTTTATCTGGAGCGCTTTCCCCAGATAACTGCTAACACCCAAGAAGCCTCCTGTGACCCTTCCCTCTGGTCGCTGTCTCCCCATAGGATCTCACCCCAGCACTGGGCTGGCACTTGCCACACTGTCTCCTTGCCACCTTAGTTAAGGGACAGGACCAGATCATGTTCTTCTTTGCAGCCCGGCATCCAACACAAGACTTGGCTCATCATTGGCATTTAGGAAATGTTCACTGAATGAATTTGAAACTCAAAGTATCTGGCATAGCAGATACCTGCTGAGAAGTCTGTCCAGCTAAAAAGGACCCTTCTTTCTCTGGGAACTGCTCCAGATACCAACTGGACCACATGTAGATGTCTGACCAAAGCTGGGCCAAATAGATTCTGTAGGAAAGTGGAATTGATTCCAAGAGGAGGAGTTGTGTTTTTGGAACGATATGACATGTAAACTTTGGAATTGTGCCATGTGAGTACTGCACCATTTTAACTGGATAGCAGAGAAAATCACTCTTTAAAGAAAGAAAGGGAAGTGACCATACAGGGGCCCTCAAATGGCTTTCTGAGTCCCAATCCCAGTCCTCTCTTGAGACGATGATGGATTCCCGCCTTGGTCCTGGGAGACGTCCTGTTGGTCAGCAGCCTGTCCCCTACGTTGTGTGTGAGTTTTATGGGATTTCTGTTTCTTACATAGTTCTAACCTCACAGGCTGACTTTTGTCCTCAGCAGAATTTCTTGGGTTTTCTTTTCTTCATAAAAACCCCTGATTTTAATAAGGTCTACCCAAGCATAGATTAGACTTAAAATTACACATACACATGCAGAACCAGCTTTATATTTTGTGGAGCACAGTACAAAATGAGAATGCAAGATCCTTTGTTACAAGTACCATTAAAGGCACTAAAATATAAAGCTTTTTCCTTTCTTCCACAGACTCTCTCTTGACTCTCTTCATGATGTTTATTTCCTTTTTAATGCCTTCCTAAGAAAGATTAACATTTTGAATTGTTAACATGAATCGTACTATTCATTTTCCTATTGTGCAGTGCCCATATGTAGATAAATCACCAAAATTATATATTCTGTGTTTCTTGGCTCCTCCCAGAAGGTGCCTCAAGCTGGGCAGAAGAGGGGAGCTGAAGGCCCCCTCTGCGCTGAGCTGTCCAAGGGAGCATCTCCACCAGGCACAAAGATGTTTTTGCAGACCAAGAAGTGTAGGCCTGCATAAGCTCCCAAGGGTCCTTCCATGAGACTCAGGCCCAATGAGTCTGACAATGGTTGGGTTTCCCCTTCCCACCCACTACCAGACCAGTCAATGTGCCTGGGCCAGAATCAGGGCAGTTGAGCTGGGCATCTCCCCCTTCCAGTGAGCTGGCTGACCCCAGCAGACAGGTGGCTTTCAGTGTTTTTATACCTCCACACCAAGATGTGCTCAGCATCTGGTGGGCAAGAGACTTACCCTCCCTGAGTTGCTTGCTGAATGTGCCATGAAGCTGATAACCTGGAGCAGAGATGGTCACCATTACACCTCGGCCTGAAACTCTACAGAACAAGCATATCTCACTATGACCTTCCCTGCATGCGTACCAGGCCGTAGCCAGAGGCAGAGGGCAGCACTGTTCATTGGGTGAGGCAGGGGAAGGCTGGATCCAGGGTGCCAGGGGGCTGGTTAGTGGGTGGCCATGAACCACCCACCCTAAGCAAGGAAGTAGGCTTGGGAGTCAACACCATGCATGAGTCAGTCATAGCCCCCAACCTCTGGCACAGGCTCCATTGTTCCATCAGGCTTCACTTGAAAAACACACATCCAAAGTTAAAATTATGAATTCTAAGGCAGTGGCTACAGAGCGTTGAACCCTTTTGAACATAGAGCCCTGTATGACTGAGCTGGTCATATGCCCATGATGTTGGCCCTTGTACACCTGAGGAAGAGCTTTAAACCTCAGCAAATAACATAATTTTGGGTACTGAATTATGAAGCTACAATAAAAGAAGGAAAACACACTACCAATGCACATAAAGGAAACTTAGAGCAACCAGGCCCATCACTCACATCTCACCCGAGGCCAAATTAAAGAGCAGATGTTTTCACTCCCCTTATCCCACACTGCAGAATGGACCAGAAGGCGTGGTATGTATGAATGAACTAGCATTCAATTTCTGAGCATGAATTTGGGCTTTAGGCCAAAGTTAACACATATAATGCCATCAGCTATTCAAAGGGTATTTCATGAAAGATAGAACAAAATTAGAGCATCAAAGAGGAGGAAACATTAATAATTTCCTTTGCCCAAATAACTTTGACTTTTATGGCTTATTTGTTCAACATGAGCTTCACATCCTAGAGGCTTATATAAAAAACTTTCTGTTGGCATTAGCTCCAAACAAGGCTGTTCGTATTTCTGGCATCTTTTGCTCAGCTAAGAGATCTAGTCGACTTTCCAGAGTATTGGAAACCTTTATTTTCTGATTGATGCTGTAGACCTCCACACCACCAGCTGAGTTCATAGGCAGGTGTGCTTCTTGATCAATATGGATCTCCACCTGTTTTTGAGAAACCATCACGTATTCAGAGATGGCTCTTTCCACTGCAACCTCTACCAGGAGGAGGTCCTGTGGCCTGCAGCGCACAACCATCACAGGCTCCAGCAGTCGGAACAGAGCCTGGAGCACGAGTTTATCCAGCAGCCCCTGGTAGATATCTGGGTCCTCCACAATCCTGCTGAGCCTCAGCTTTGCATCTTTGAGCAATTTTGAGATGAGATCATTTCGGGCTCTCAGGACTTGCAGCCTTGCCTGATTCCTCATGGTGGACACTTGGATTTTCTTCTGCTGCTCTATCTGCTTCTCCTTCTTCTCATAATATTCCATAATCTTCAGTCGCTGGGTTTGCACAAGGCGTCCTTTTTCAATGTTAAATTCTTCCTCAGCTTTGGCATCTATTTCCTCTGCTTTTTCATTGGCTTCCTGTTCAATGAAAGCCATCATGTGCTTAATCTGCTTCTGCACGTCAACATCACTCAGGGACATGGCTGCTCTCAGAAAGGGAGGTGGAGGGAAAGCTAGACTCTCTGGAACGTTTGGCTTAGGGTGAGTTTCAGGAGTGCCTTCAGAGTTCCACTCCCTCAGCTGTAGAGTGCACAAGAGG
This sequence comes from Galagoides demidoff, assembly GCA_963574575.1. Lineage (NCBI taxonomy): Eukaryota > Metazoa > Chordata > Mammalia > Primates > Galagidae > Galagoides > Galagoides demidoff. The sequence goes on from CAUYQV010011588.1 coordinate 30,063, forward strand.
GGGAAAGAAAAAGTCAAAGCCTAAAGAGAAGAATCATGGAAAACACATGTACACCTCTCACTTCACAGATGAAGAAACTAAGCCCCAGAGAGGGAAAACAATTTGTCCAAGGTCATAATCTGTCTAGAAGAACACAGGCTTGAACCTGGATCTCCAGATTTCCAACCCCACTACACTCATTATCATTTTGCCAGGCCTACAACTAATAGGGATATTGAATCAAAAACCTCTCAATGAAGAAAAGCCCAAGACCATGGCTTCACTGGTGAATTATACTAAATATTTAAAGAAAAATGTCAATCTTTCTCAAGTTCTTCCAAAAAAAACTTGAAGAAGAGGAAACACTTCCAAACTCATTCTATAAGGCCAGCATGACCTCTGCACTAAAGCCAGACAAAAGCACTGTAAGAAAAAATAAAGTTAAACTACAGGGCAATATCCCTGATGAATATAAATACAAAAATTCTTTACAAAATACTAACAAACTGAATTCAATGGTCTATTAAAAGGATTCCATGGTGAAGTGGGATTTATCCTTAGGATGCAAGGATCGTTCAACATATGAAAATTAGAGTGATATGCCACATTAACATAATGAAGAATAGAAATCACATGATTATCTCAATAAATGAGGAAAAAACATTTGACAAAATTCAATAACTTTCATGATAAAAACTAAGAATAGAAGGAAATTATCTCACTATATAAAGATAAATTATGAATAGACCATGGTTAACATCATACTCAATGATGAAAAACCAAAAGCCTTTCCTCTAAGATTAGGAAAAAGGTAAGGATAGCCACTCTGTACGTTTCTATTCAAAATAGTATTGGATAGCCTAGGCAGAGCAATTAAACAAGAAAAATAAATAAATAAGAGGCCTCCAAATTATAAACAAAGAAGTAAAATTATCTCTGCTTGCAGATAACATGATCCTACATGCAGAAAACCATAAAGATTCCACACTCAAAAATAGTCTGTTAGAACTATAATAATAAATTCAGCAAAGTTGCAGGTTATAAAATCAACTTTAAAAGTCAGTTATATTTCTACATACTTACAATGAACAATTTAAAAAGGAAATTTAAAAAACAAGCCTATTTACAATAGTGTATAAAAAAATACTAAGAAGTGAACTTGACTAGGGGATGAAAGATTTTTTCACTGAAGACTATAAAACATTGCTGAGAGAAATTAAATGAAAACACATCCCACCTTCACAAACTGGAAGACCTAATATTGTTAAAATGTTCATACCAACCAAAATAACCTATAGATTTAGTATAATTCCTGTCAAAATCCCAACAGTAATTTTTGCAGAAATAGGAAAAAAAAATCTTAATATTCATGTGGAATCACAAAGAACTCTAAATAGCCAAAACAAACTTGAAAAAGAATAACAAAGCTAAAGGTCTCACACTTCCTGACTTCAAAACATATTACAAAGCTAGAGTTATCTAAACAGTATGATACTGGGAGTCAGACAGACATATATAGATCAAAGAAACAGAGTGAAGAGCCCAGAAATAAACCTTACATTTACAGTCACATGATCTTCAACAAGGATACCAAGACAACACAATAGGGAAAGGACAGGCTCTTCAATGAATGCTTTTGGGGAAATTGGATAGCCATATACAAAGAAATGAAATTTGATCATTTTCTTTACACAAAAATCAACTTAAACATCACTGGTGAGGTGGTTCACTCCTATAATCCTAGCACTTTGGGAGGCCAAGGCAGGTGGATCCTCTGAGCTCAGAAGTTTGAGACCAGCCTAAGCAAGAGTGAGACCCCGTCTCTACTAAACATAGAAAAAGAAACTAGCTGGGCATTGTGGTGGGCACCTATAGTCTCAGAGACTCAGGAGGCCGAGGCAAGAGAATTGCCTGAACCCAAGAATTTCAGATTGCTATGAGCTATAACACCATGGCACTCTATCCAGGATTCAGAGTGAGACTCTTTTTCAGGAAAAAAAAAAAAAAAAAGACTTAAACATAAGGCCTGAAACTATAAAACTCTTGGAAAAAACCATAGGGGAAATTTTCATTGATCTTGGTGATTATTTCTTGGATATAAAAAAGAATATACCACAAAAGCAAAAATAGACAAATGAGATTGCATCAAATTGTTCAGCAAAATGATCAAATGCTCATTTGATCAACAGAGCAAATGATCAAAAGAGTGAAAAGACAACCAATGGAATGGAAAAAATGTTTTCAAACAATATAACTCTTAAGGAATTCATATCTGAAAAATATAAGGAACTCCTACTATTCAATAGCAAAACAATAACAACAACAACAAAAGAACCCCAAATTACTTGATTAAGAAAGGACCGGAGTGGCCATTTCCCCAAAGAAGTCATACAAATGGCTGAGAGGTATACGAAAAGATCCTTGACATCGCTAATCATCAAGGAAATGCAAACAAAGGCGTAATGAGGTATCTCCTCACACCTGTTAGGATGGTTAGGAACAAGAAAAGAAAAAGGAAATGAGTGTTGACAAAGATGTGCAGCAATTGGAACCTCTGTGCACTGTTAGTGGGAATGTAACAGACGGCCACTATGGAACACAGAATGGAGGTTCCTCAAAAAATCAAAAATAGAATTATTATATGATCCAGCAATCCCACTTCTAAACATTTATCATAAAGAATTGAAAACAGAATTTCAAAGAGATATTTTCATATCATTCATTGTAGGATTATAAATAATAGGTAAGAGGTAGAACCAACCTAATGTTCATTGACGGATGAATAGATAAAGAAAATGTGTTGTATATATACAATGGAATCTTATTCAGCCTTAAAAAGGAAGGAAATCCTGTCACGTGTTGCATCATAGATGTACCTTGAGGCCATTATTCTAAGTGAAATAAGCCAATCGCGGAAGAATAAATACTGCATAATTCCACTTATGTGGGTTATCTAAAGTACTCAAACTGAGAAGCAGAAAATAGAATGATGGTTGCCAGGGAATGGGGGTGGGGGGAACAGAAGTTGTTCTCCAGTGGGTACACATTTCAGTCATGCAAAATAAAAGGTCTAGAGATCTGTTGTACAATAATATACATGTAATTAATGATACTGTATGATACACTTAAAAATTTAAGAGGGTAGATTTCATTTTATGTGTTTTCACACACGTACACACATACCCACATACAGGATGTCCCAAGGCCAGGCATGGCAGTTCATATCTATACCCCTAGCACTTTGGGAAGCCCAGGCAAGAGAGGATCCCTTGAGCTCAAGAGCTCAAGACCAGCCTGAGCAAGAGTAAGACTCCATCTCTACAAAAAATAGAAAAATTAGCTGGGCATTGTGGCAGACACCTGTAGTCCCCAGCTACTCAGGAGGCTGAGGCAAGAGGATGGCTCAAGCCCAAGAGTTTGAGGTTGTTGTGAGTTGTGATGACAGCACAGCACACTACCCAGGGCAACAGAGTGAGACTCTGTCTCAGCAACAACAAAAATGGATGCCCCAGAAAGACACACCACCGAATGAGCTTGATGGAATAATAACCTAGTGTTTGTGGTAAAGGCCAAGCCCTTGGGTTCAACCTTACAAACTCATTAGAAGTTAAAAAGAAAATTGTTTAGTTCATCTACTCCCCATTATTTAAGGATGTACACTTTTAAAAACTGCTGTTTTGTAAAGAGAGCAAAACATTCTTTACTCCTAAATAAGACAAGTGAATTAATGATTTTTTAAAAAAGGCTTCTGAGGCTCGGCGCCAGCCATGTACACCTAAGGTGGCGGGTTCGAATCCCCAGCCCAGGCCCACCAAACAACAATGATGGCTGCAACCAAAAAATGGCTGGGCGTTGTGGAGGGCACCTGTGGTCCCAGCTACTTGGGAGGCAGAGGCAGGAGACTCACTTGAGCCCAGGAGTTGGAGGTTGCTATGAGCTGTGATGCCATGGCACTCTACCCAGGGGGATGGCTTGAGGCTCTGTCTCAAAAAAAAAAAAAAAAAA
>CAUYQV010011589.1:0-59907 GCA_963574575.1 Galagoides demidoff
CCAAACAACAATGATGGCTGCAACCAAAAAATGGCCGGGCGTTGTGGCGGGCGCCTGTGGTCCCAGCTACTTGGGAGGCGGAGGCAGGAGACTCACTTGAGCCCAGGAGTTGGAGGTTGTTATGAGCTGTGATGCCATGGCACTCTACCCAGGGGGACAGCTTGAGGCTCTGTCTCAAAAAGAAAATCTTGGATCTATGCTTTCTATTACAATATAATGCAATGGGGCAAAACTCAGAACTAGCCATAGTTTAAAACTGTTTACTTAGTGTTTTTATTCCTACTAACCTATACAGTCTCCAATAAATGTTATTATTTAAGAAAGTTTTCAGATTTAGGCAAACATTTCTTGGCTTTCACTTACTCCAGAGATTAGCATAATACAGCATGGTTACGCTTCGTTGGAAAACAGCTGATGATCTTTCATTTTTTGCCACTTCTATTCTATTAACTTCTCATTAAACTGCCATTAAAGTAGAGAAGCTCATTGATATTTTTAAAGAGATGTATAAAAAAATTGAGGAGCTTAAAATAAGTTTTATTTCTTCATTTCCTTTAAAAGTTTGTGAAGTATCCGTGTGTCCAGTATTTGGAAGGAAAAATATGACAAATTCTTGTTCACTATTGGTCTCTCTGGAACTAGAAAGGATAGGAAAATAAAGCAGAGTACAAATATGATCCAAGGGCATTGTCAAAGTCACATAAAGCAGGCCTACAATGATAGACATGCATTTTGAGCAAACAAGTAAGTTCTTAAATTTATTTAGAGTTTAATTAAATGTATTTCAAATTTATTTAGAATTTGTTAATTAGTTAACTAACAATTTAGTTAATTGTTTTCCACAAACATGAGCATGTCTTAAATATTGATCAAACATTTTGTGCTAATATGACTTTGTTAGTGAGTAGTATAATACCAGGCTAAGCTAGAATATAATAAAAATTCTCTGAAGCATTAAAAAATGATGCACAATTATGAAGAATAACATATGAAGTATCAAAAAATAAAAGAATGGTTAGTACATAACAAGGAAACACTTCCTAGCTTTAAATTTTGTGATACTTTTTTTTTATTAAGTCCTATACACATAGTTCATGAATACATTTATGCATTTGTGGGGTACAATGTGTTGATTTTTTAATATACAATTTGGAGTGTTCACATCAAACTAATTAATATAGATTTTGTCTCACTTACTTGATTATTGTGTTTAGACATTTATGTTGTATACTTGATAGATTTGACTTGTACCCTTGCAATATGCTCCATAGTTGTGGTCCCACCATTTACCCTCCCTCTATCAAATCTCCCCACTCCCCTCCCTTCCCACTCCATTTGTCTCCTTCGTCCTGGGCTATAATTGTGATCTATCTTTCATAAGAAAGTGTGAATAAATATAAATTGGTTTCATAGAAATACTGAGTACATTGCAACCTTTTTTTCCATTCTTGAGATACTTTACTTAGGTATGTAATATGTTCCAGTTCCATCCATGTAAACATAAAAGAGGTAAACTCTCCATATTTTTTAAGGCTGCATAGTATTCCATGGTATATGCATAATTTTACATTTTAAACAATGAGTGGTATATAATTGGGAAGAGGATAGATATGCTGTGATCAAACATAATGATTAAATATTAATGATTTAAACAAAGTTTTATGTCTTGCACATGCCATTTTTCCAATGTGTGTCTAATGTGAACTTAGTTCCCAGATTAGGAGAGATAAGGCACAACAAAAGTCTGAGAGCTACAGGTTATTAGAAACAGACGAAGCCAACATGTAACATAAAAACACCTGTGGCCATTTACCCAGGTAAGACCACATGGACTATGATAGTTGGGAAGCCTCCATTTTTATTAAGTTAATAGATTTGGATTTGTACAATAAATAACCTAGAGCAGGTTCTTAAAAACAGTAAAATTAAAAGATTACAAAATCAACAAATGCTAAATCCTAGACATGCATAGGCTTATCTCATTTTACTGTGCTTTGCCTCATGCTCTGCAGATGTTACTTTCTTACAAATGGAGGATTTGTGGCAACTTTGTCTCAGGCAAGCCTATTGGTGCATTTTTCTAACAGCATATTCTCACTTTGTGTCTCTGTCACATTTTAGTAATGTTTGTAATATTTTAAACTTTTTCATTAATATAATACCTGTTATGGTGATCCATGATCTTTGATGTTAGTATTGTAATTGCTTTTAGGTGCCACAAACTCTGCCCATGTTAGACAGCAAACTTAATAGATAAACATGTGTGTTATCACTATTGCACTGACCGACAATTTCTACATCTTACTCTCTCTCCTGGGGCCTCTGTATCCTCAGGCACACCACAATACTAAAATTTGGCCAATTAATAACCCTATAGTAAAGGGTTCAAATGAAAAGGACAGTCACAAGTGTCTCACTTTAAATCAAAATCTAAAAATACTACTCTTAAAGGAGAAGGCATTTCTAAAGCCAAGTTAGACCCAAGCTAAGCTTCTTCTGCGAAATGGTTAGCCAAGTTGTCAAGGTGAAGGGCAGTTCTTGAAAAGGGAAACAGACTTGTTGCTGAGATAAAGACAATCTAAGTGATCTAGATAGAGATCAAACCATTCACAGCAGTCTCTTAAACTAAAGCCTAATTCAGAGCAAGGCCCTAACACTCTTTAATTCTGTAAGTACTGACCGAGGAGAGGAAGTTCAAAGACAACCAATATTAGTTGATGAGTTTTATGAAAAGAAGTCATCTTCAGAACATGAAAATCTGAGATAAAGCAGCGATACTAATGGAGAAAATGCACCAAGTTTTCCACATGAGCCCAAATAATTTATGAAGGTGACCACACTAACATATTTTCAATGTAGTCAAAGCAGCTCTCTCTACATTGGAAGAAGATGCTATCTAAGACTTTCATAACTGAAAAGAAGTCAATGCCTGACTTCAGCGCTTCAAAAGCTACCTCTTTAGCTAGGTGCTAATGTAGCTGATGACTTTAAATTAAGCCAATAATCCCAGGGCCCTTGAGAAAGATGATAAATCTCCTCTGCCTGGGCTCTCATATAGACTCTGTAAACAGAATAACAAAATCTGCATGACAGCACATTCACTTACAACATGGGTTTTTGAATTGTTTAGGCCCACTGTTGAGAACTACTGTTCAGAAAAACATCAAAATTATTCCTGCTCATTATAATGTAACGGGTCACTCAATAGCTCTGATGGAAATGTATAAGAATGATGTATTCATGCTGTTAACACAACATCCATTCTGTGGCCCATAAGTCAAGGTGGTAATTGTGACTTGTCAAGTTTTATTATTTAATAAATACATTTTATAAGGTTATACTGCCATAGGTAGTAATTCTTCTGATGGATCTGGGCATCATATATGAAAAAAAACTCTGGCGAGAATTCACCATTCTAGATCTCGTTAAGAACATTCCTGATCAGTAGGAGCAAGTCAAAATAACAACAAAAATATGAGTTTGGAGGAAGTCAATTCCAGTTCTCCTGGGTGACTTTAAGGGTGCAACACTTCAGTAGAGGAAGTGACTTCAGATGTGGTGTACATAGCAAGAGAACTAGAATTAGATCTGACGCCTAAAGACAGAACTAAATTGCTAATATCTCACAGTAAAACTTGAACAGATGATGAGTTGCTTCTAATGGATGAGCAAAGAAAGTGGATTTTTGTAATGGAATCTAGTCCTGATGAAGACGCTGTCAACATTATTGAAATGATCACAATATTTAGAATTACTTAAATTTAGTCAATAAAGCAATGGCAGAGTTTGAGAGGATTGACTCCAGTCTTGAAAAGTCTACTCCGGGTAAAATGCTATCAAACAGCATCACCTACCATAGCAAAATCTTTTATGAAAGGAAGAATCAATCACTGTGGCAAGCTTCATTGTCTTCCTATTTAAAGAAATGGCTATAGGTACCTCAGCCTTCAGAACCACTGCCCAAATCAGTCAGCAGCCATCAATACTGAGGAAAGGCCTTACACCAGCAAGAAGATTACAACTCATTAAAGGCTCAAGTTATTGTTAGTATTTTTCTTTTAGCAATGAAGTATTTTTTAAGGTATATAGATTCTTTTGGACATAACATTGCACACTTATTTGACTAGCATATAGTATAAACATCATTTTTATGTGCCTGGAAAACCAAAACACTTGTGTGACTTGCTTTATTGTGATATTTGCTTTATTGCATTAATCTGGATGCAAACCCTAAATATCTCAGCGGTATGTTCGGTGCTTAATAATTCTGGTGATACTGGACAAGTGGCGCCCCAGCCAGCTCAGCATAGTGGGGCTCAGAGGACCTGCTGCCTCCGTCTTAGCGGTGTTGGTGGCAGCTGGCAGAGGAACCAGCAAGCTGGAACTTAGGCAAGCAGGGGGAGCTTCCCTCCTTCAACAGAGGCTCCAGTAGCCAAAAGAACCAGACACGAGTGGGGGGGGAGACACTGGTGCCACGCTGTCTCCTCATGTAGACTTCTGGCAGTTCCTCTAGTGCATACCTGATTGGTCTATTTTCAAGACCCGAAGCTTATTAGACAATTGCCCCTATTTAAGTCCCTAAGTAAAGAACTCAAGCACAGATCTCATGAGAAAGAGCAGAAGAGCAAAGAGGTTTGGCTCTGTAACACTTGTATCCTGCTCTATGAGATTTGCCCCTTTATAAGAACTGCAAACACTTGCAAGGAGGTTTGCCCCTTTGTAAGAGCTGTAAACACTTGCAAGGAGGTTTTCCCCTTTGTAAGAGCTGCAAACACTTAAAGAGGTTTGCCCCCTTTGTAAAGAGCTGTAACACTCATATTATAAAACCTATCTTACTGCTAATCCTACTCTACAAGGAAGTTTGGCTTGTTGTAAGAGCTGTAATACTTATACCTGTTGAATAAAACCTATCCTGTGGTCCATGGCTTCATTCTTTGAACCACCAAAACCAAGAGCCTAGAAATTCAGTATCGAAACTCCGGTACCACTGATATTTTTGTTTTGCATAATCGGAATTGGAAAAGAGTATATTGTAACCACCCCCCCCCCAAAAAAAGCTAATATTATTAGACCAATTCAGGTAAGACATAAAATTTGGTCATGGGCTAGTAATTTTGTTAAGAAAATTTAAAGAAATATGAGAAAATCTAGACTTTTTGTGAATAAAGATATAACATATTTAATTTAACAGAAGAGGATTTGAAACATAGGCCAAAGTTATACATTTTAGGAATTAAGAGAACATGCTAGTATTTTTACAGGCAAGTACAAAGAGCAAGACAAAACAAATGATTTTTGAAACAAATCAAAACATTTGGGCCACTTCATTCCCAGTAAAAAACATAACAAAGATGAAATGAGGTCGGACAAATGGTGCTTCTTCCCCACTTGAATAGCAGAATGAAATTAAAGGTGAGATAATTTCCTATTCATGGCAGCTATTTTGCTTTGAAATTTACTCATCCGCTCAGATATGTTAGAAAGGTAATGTGGTCTTTAAAATGCACAGTGTGACTGGCATGGTTTAAACATAACGTTTAGTTGCAATATCACCCCAAATTATCTTAGCAGGGAGAGCTGCGGCAAACCACCAATTTTGACTCCACATGTATTCCAGACCCAGAAAAATGGATAAATTGGCTTCTTTTGTGCTCTCCTTGCTGCTTGTCTTTATGAGCAGTGAAAATGTGTGGATGGAGATTTCAGCTCACAGAGTGGCTTGCAGAAGGAAAACTGCAGGAATTAGCACCTCCCAGGGAAGCATGGACTGCAAATGGATCTCTCAGTCATCACGCCCAAGAGGGTGGGTGTAGATTATAAGGTAGGAGGTTGTCATTTTAAGCAGCAAGCTCCACGTGTCTGAACTCCGGTAGGAGGAAGGGAAAGCCCAGGGATAGTGGGCATTCGAGGAAAGATTAATTTGGCTTTTCAAACAGTTGTTACTCAAAAGGTTATCGATAGGTTTCCAAGACTTAATCAGGAGAGATTTTGTAGGTTTTTAAAACTGTAACTGTCTGATATTCAACAAGTCACTTAACCTCTTTGTGCTTCAGATTCTTTCTCCACAGAATGGAGACAATGCCTAACGATTAAAGGGTAAATCAGAAGATCACCCGAGGTCTCTTCTCACTTTAGAATGTATAGTTCTGTGATTCACAAAGGCTTCTATCTTTGTCATGCACAAAGAACTAGCAACTGTAATGAGTCTCTCCTGTAACCTTTAAAATTGTAGCCACTTACCTCCTACCTATAAGTTTAAAATCATTATAGAGTCTCAGCTAACTCTGTTCTGACTTGGGGATAATTTAAGAAGTCCTTGATCAGTGATAGCCAAGAATTAAGTACCTATCTTTCAGAGTGATTATGAAGATTAAATGCATTAATGCATTAAAGTTCTTAACCTACTGCTTGAAACACATAAGTGTCAGTATTGGTAGGTACATTGATGGTAGTCATTGAAATGACCATGGAGCTGACTGTGTGGTCAAAATTTTGGTGATCCACTCCAACTTAATATACTAATTCCTCCATAACTGACAGTTCTCAGTTTCTTGCAACCAGGTTCCCATTGTGTATTATAATTCTATCATGGAGGCTTCTCTTTTACTCCTTGGCCTTGTTTCCTGTGCTCAATCACAAGTGTCATTCACAAGTCCCTCCAGGAGATCCGTACAAGAGCTCTAGAGAGTGTGGTGTGTAGATCATTCACAAGTCCCTCAAGGAGATCCATGTAAGAGCTCTAGAGTGTGTGGTGTGGGAGATCATTCACAAGTCCCTCTAGGAGATCCATGCAAGAGCTTTAGAGTGTGTGGTGTGGGAGATTCCAAGTCTGCTTTGGCCTTCCTCTTGTTGGTGACGTATGGACATTCCTTGGGTCTTAGCCTGGTGCTCCACTCTTGCTTCTGTTCTGTCCAAGGCCTCATCTCACTCTCTCATGGTGCCTCACCAGTATTTTGTCATCTCTAATGGAGCTGCCAAAGATCACATTTCTTGCCTAAGTTCTGAAGAATTTAGGAAATAAGAGACAAGCCAAAATATCACCTTCCACATGGATAGAACAGATATTGGAGGATGTAGGTTTAGGTGAGGGAGGTATGTATTTTATCTTTTTAGGGGACCAGATGAGATGGCCCCTGCTAGAGAAGAGTACAAAGGAGGTATTCTGGGGCTGAACCCAGGATGCCTGGGTTTCTCCCCATATTTCCCAATTAGATAAAAGTGTGGAGAGAGATTAGCCATGTCTGTATGTTTACATAATCCCTCCTTAGGAGAACAGGAAGTAAGTGGCAACAAGGCATCTCTTTTGGGCCTGACTCTCCTGATTTACTTTTCCCTGTGAGAGGTAATTATAGGTCTTGACTGTGTCTGGACTAAAGCCTATGCTAACCATTAAACTCTTTTATATTTTATTCAGGGTAACAGTGAGAGAGTGATATAAGCCCTCTATAAAACCTTTAGTTTTTACTGGAGTTCTACGCTAAATACCTGGTGTCCCCAAGTACACATAGAGAAAATAGGAAAATTCTCACTAAATATACTTTTACTTACAAAATATTCATTATAACATTTTACAAAGAGGTGGCCAACACCTAGAGCATGTTTTGCAAAAATATGTACAATTTCATTTTCCCTGTATATGGTGACTGTAGGATATAAGTTTGTGTTCATAATATAAATTTAGCAAGCAAAGTATTTGATGTTAATGAGAAACAGACTCTGGGGATAGATGCTGTAAATGTAGATCCTCTCTTAAGACAAAATAATCCAACACATATAAAAAGGCTTATTTGTTTCATACGAAAATAAAGGCAGGGCATAAGGAAGACAGTATTTCAAGTCATGGATGTTAACTTACATTTGCCGGGTTTCCCTATGTTACAATAATCTCCTTTAAATACATGTAAGCCGGGGTGTCATTTCTGCTATTTCTTTGTCACAGTTTCATGCCCTCTAAGAACTCTTTGTCATTGTGTAAGATAGTGCTGCTGGTCATCATCGAGCCCTTTCAGGACTTGAATTCATTAAAATATTTTAACAGGAATGAAAAATATTTCATTTTGAAGTGTGTCCTAAGGGTTCCACGGGGACCAGTAGCAAACAACAAATTAACATAAAAGGAACTTAACGTAATGTCAAACAGTAACACAATGCAAATAAATTACATGGGCTTCATCTCCAGTAATTATGAGTTAGAAAAATAGAACAGAAAATCTGATGGGACTTCCTTTTTTTGTTCCTTCCACTTAGAATTTCAGTGGTTGTGTGGTGGTGGTAATGGCACATGTAGGAAACGTAGAGACTGATTCTGTGTTTATAACTGTACCTTCATGGACATTTCTCTGTCATTTCCAGTGCGTCAGAGTTGTTCCACAGGAGCACAGGACTTCTGCTGACCTGTACCCAAAATAATAGGTAGCCAGGGCTGAGTGTTTACACTGAGCAAGTCATGTGCTAAGTGGTTTGCATGGTGTATCTCATTTAATCTTTCACCTATTCAATGACATAGGTCATATTATTATTCATTTTAAAAATGAATTTTTAAAATATATGTTATGAAGGTTGTATGTCAAAAAAAAAAGGAAAGATTATATATTGTATGCAAGAACAGGTGGCTAGAAATACAGTTAAGATTTTATTTAACTCCTTCTCTATCTGACTCCTTAGTCCGGCCCCAAAGACACTGGATTCCAAATTATTTACTAAGGGAAGTGTCATACACAATTATTTCTAAATGAGTATGTTTTTATTATATTTTACATTTTTATTTCTTTTATGTTCTATTTCATGTAAATTTTTATTGCTACGGATGCATAACAGACCTGGAGAGTGACTCTAACTGATTTCATTATGTGTGTAAAAGCAAACAAAACTCAGTGGGTTTTTGGTTTGTTTGCTTCTGTTTTTTGAGACAGGGTCTTGCCCAGTTGCCCAGGCTAGAATACAGTGGTGGCAGCAGGGCTTACTGGTGCATGTCAGTATGCCCAGATAATTTTTCTCCTTTTTGTAGAGACAAGGTCTTACTCTTGGCTCAGGTTGGTCTTGACCTCCTGGCTTCAAGCAATCCTCCTGCCTCGGCCTCCCAAAGTGCCAGTAATAAAGGTCTGAGATGTGAGGCCCGGCCATAGAACACGTTCTTGAATGTGCTCCCCCTCTCTCTGCTCTTTCATTCTCTGGTATCCTTCTTTCTTTTGTCTCCAGGCAGCTGATATTCTCATGCCATCTGCCACGTGTCTGAAGCTAACGCTGGTGTCCCGTAGCAGCCTCCCTTTCCAGTTCCGGTTTCTCCCCACTTAGCCTACTTCCTTTCTCTCAAGCATCCCTTCAATCAGTGCTACTGTTTGCATTTTAGTACTAAACAAATAAAATGATCTATTAATGTGGTAACAGAAACTGCTGATAAGTAATGGTATAAAATCTCCAGGGATGTGTATTTTAGAAGTGAAGACCGTCAAATCAAATACAGCTTTTAAAATGAGGAGTAGAGGGAAGATTTGATTTTTTTTCTTATTTCTAAATTCAAGAGAGATGGTTCATCAATTATGTGGACAATATCAACAATGTTAGGAATGTATGTTTTTGAGAGACACCTTCTCTTTGTAAGACTGGTGAAATTTAAAAAATAGACCTTCATCTGGCTTGGCACCTGTGGCTTAATCGGCTAAGGCACCAGCCACGTACACCTAAGGTAGGGGGTTCGAATCCCCAGCCAGGGCCCGCCAAACAACAATGATGGCTGCAACCAAAAAATGGCCAGGCGTTGTGGTGGGCGCCTGTGGTCCCAGCTACTTGGGAGTGGGAGGCAGGATACTCGCTTGAGCCCAGGAGTTGGAGGTTGCTATGAGCTGTGATGCCATGGCACTCTACCCAGGGGGATAGCTTGAGGCTCTGTCTCAAAAAAAAAAAAATAGACCTTCATCAACACAAAACATTATATGTATCTTTTCTTTAAATTAGGGACTATTCTAGATACTGTCTTCATTCATATCCATCTTTTCTCCTATATGGCTATTTTACATGTGAAATTTGCTGATATTTTGTAAAGGAAGATATGCAGGGGAGGTATACTTATACTTTTCTTTCCTTATTTATGGAGGAGAAGAACAGAACAAAACCCTAGAGATCTGAAAAAAATGTAGCAAAAATTAAAAAGCACGAATTCAATTTAAGTGTGGTTTAATTGATAAATTATTGGCAAAGTTTGATTTTAATGCAATTTTATTGTCTTAAGAAAAGATCACCATTTTCACTTCCATGCTTTCAGATGGTATCAGTGTGACCAGTCCATCCCAGCAAGCATTTTATTCTGGCGCTTTGACTAGCGCAGACAGAGGAGATTCAAAGTGACAGAAGACCTTCAGGTGAGCATCCAGGCAAGACTGAAAGTCTAATGTATGAAACTACAAAAGGTAGACAAGCAAAAAATATTCACACTCAGTCTTGAGATGAAGGCAACACAGATGTTTCTCTATGGCTATAAATGCATCGATGTTGAATATTACACATTAAGCATATCCGTGATAAATTACTCCCAAACCTACTGCAATAGTCAATTGCTCTATCAGGGTTTGTCATCTAAATATGAAGCACATTAATCTTGCAGGTTCATTCAAGCTACTTTATACTACTTTCTGCATCTTTAGAAAGATCAAATTATTCTCTCAACAGATTTAAAGCATCAAAAATGTATTCTGACATATTCATATTTCTATTACCTTAAACCCTAAAATGATGAGATATGAGTAAGTCTTTTACTTTCATTTCTGAGTAGAGACAGGCTAATAAATTTTACACTAACTTCAATTTTCTACAGAATAATTTCTCCTATTTTGGTCTGACACTATCACTAAAAAATGGAGGGTGTGTGTGTGTTAGGTAGTTCTGTCAAGATACCTTGTAATTGAAAAGAAAAAGCGTTCTATAACCAGTCTCCCTAAGAATCGTAGATTTTTTGGTATTTGTTTACTGAATGGGAGGTTAGGGACTATTTCCACGTGCCTCCAATTTAATTAATTCAATTTTGTGGTGAGCATGAGTTTTTGGCCCCAATATTTAAGAATTTCACCCTTTTTGTTGCAACCCTATCCTGGACTAAAGACACGAAAAGAATGGCTGTCCTACCAATTTATTGATATCTTGATACCAGACAGATTAAAAAATAAATGTTAAGAGTATAAAGGCAAATTGGAAGAATAAAGAAGGACCAATTATAAGCAGAAATGATCAGTATTTGTTGTTACAATGAACATTATTTCTTCTGAAAAATATGTTCTTATTTATCTAATTTCCATGTGAATCGGCTTTATAAAACAAGATATAAGTGAATAAAGAATGTACAGCAACCCAATAACTTCAAAATAGCAGTTATTCTATATCCTTGGATTTCGAAATAAACCAATTTGAACTTGTTTCATACAGACTAAGATATATATGCTGTAAGCAAGGTATTTCACTCAACTGCAATCGTTGAAAATGCGTTTCCTCCAATACTTTTAAGATGTTCTTTGTGTCGGGGTCTTCTGCTCTGGGAAAAAGAGAATAGCTGTAATCTAAATGTAAAAGTGCGTTAGCTTTTAAAGAAAATATTAAATAAATGCAAAACTAACATATTATCTCCATGAGAGGTCATAATATATTCACTCACATAATTCAGTATGAAGTAACACTGATGTTTTATCAGTTCAGCTTAGTGTACTTAAAAATGACACATTTTATAATTAATGAATGAATATTGATACATCACTATTAAATAAGTCCAGACCTTATTCATATTTCTCTAGTTGTTTTTACTTAATGTCTCTTTTATGGTTCAGAATCCTGCAGTTCATTTAGTTCTCCTGGCTCTAAGACTTTTAGACTCCTCTTAACGGTGACAGTTTCTCAGATTTTTCATGTCTTTCTTGACCGTGACTGTTTGGAAGAGTACTGGCTGGGTATCTTGTAAAGTCCAACTACTTGGATTTGTCTGATTTTTTTTTTTTTTTTTTTTGCAATTTTTGTCCAGGGCTGGGTTTGAACCCGCCACCTCCAGCATATGGGGCAGGCACCCTACTCCTTTGAGCCACAGGCACTGCCCAGATTTTTCTGATTTTTTTTTTAAATGGAGGTGATAGGTGTTGGGGAGTAAGACCAAAAAGGAAAAAAGGGCCATTTTCATCACACTGTGTCAAGAATACATATCGTTAACATGATGTATCATTATTAATATAAACCTTGGCCAACTTACTGAGGGAGTGACTTTCAGGTTTCCCATTGTAAAATTTTTATTCCCCACCCCTTTCCATTCTGGACTTGTTAGAGAGAAGTCACTATGCACACTTCACACTTTGTAAGTGGGAAGTTATGCTCTTCCTGCTTTAGGACAGAATATATATGTAAGTAATTCTGAGTTCTTCTGTGTAATATATTCGTTTTGTTTCTCACATACGTTACACTTTATTCATTCAATAAAAATACTATAGTTAATTCATATCAGTATAGACTCTGGAACATTTGTTGCACATTTCCATAGATAATCCAATTCATCTATTACCCCTTTCTTATTTTGTTCCACTTTTTCCAGCTTTGTCCATGGAGAGCTCTTTCCAATAGTGGCTGTGCCCTTTTCACAAAAGCCTATCCACGTGGTTTATTATTTTTGAGCATTTCTTTACTTTCTACAACATCTTCCAGGATATTCTAGACATTTCTGCCCCAGCCCTAGAATAGCTATTTCTCTAAGAAGCGCATATTGTTTAATTGGAGAATGGTTTTAAAGTTCTGGATTCTAGGTGTGCTTGTTCCTCCTGAGTTTTCCTCGATTTTAAAACCTCTTTGGTGAACAAAGTAAAGTGTTTGTACGCTGGCCCATTTATAATATGCATATGTGATATTTACATGCATAACCTTCTGTGTCTATATTATGCTAAATATGAGTCAACACTGATGTCTCCAACTCTAATCCATTATTGCATAGATCATTCCTGCTCCCCACCCTGGCACTGTCCCATAAGACTCATGGCCCCTATTATCTACCATCCAATTACTTTAGTTGTGTGAGATGACCATGCCTATAAGGAAGCATCAGAATTGCCAAACCATACTCGCATTAGAAAATAACATTTTCATTCATAAAATAGTGCTTCTAGGAAATTCCTTTTGTCTTTAGTCTGACAAACCCCAGTGATTGCCCAAATTCCTTAGATCCCCTTTTCTTCTTACTCTTTTCAGTAAACTTATTTTATGTATTTTGAAGACTGTTACATTGCTTAGGTCTGCTTTGTGCTGTAAAGTGCTATGAATTTTGAATAAATAGATTATATCATATATCCCACATAACACATCATACAGAATACATATCACCAACTTAAAAATTTACTATCCTTTGCCTGTTCAACTCTCATGCCCTTCACCCTAAACTTTTGGGAGAAAAATAGTCTGTACCCTTTTCAGATTGACTTCTTTCACTTAGAAATAAGCATTTAAGTGGAGACTATGTCATTCTGTATCTTGACAGTCCATTTCTCTTTACTGCTGAATAACAGTTTATTTTATGGAAGTACCACAGTTTGTCTATCCAGGCATGTATTGGGGAATATCTTGGTTCATTCCAGTACTGAGCTATTATAAATAATGCAGCAATAAGTTTAAGCTGCAGGTTCTTACACGCACATAATTTTTAAATTAGGTCATTATCCAGGAATATGATTGCAAGATCATATGGTAAGATTATGCTTCGCTTTGTAAGAAACTGTGATATTTTCTTGCAAAGTAGCCACACATTTTGCATACCCACTAGCAATGAAGGAGAATTTCTCCTGCTCTGTACCTTCACCAACAATGGGTATAGTGGGTTTTCTTTTGTTTTAATCTGAACCATTATAATGCTTGTGTAGTAGCGTTTCACTGTTTTGATTTGCAGTTTTCTAGTTACAAATGATGCTGAGTTTAATTTATCATATGCTTATTTGCCATTCATGTATTCTCTTTGGTGAGGTGTCTGCTCATAGATTCTGCTCATAATTTTAAATTGGAATTTTTGTTTCCTTATAGCTGAGCTCTCTCTCTCTCTTTCTTTCCTCTTCATAAGTTTGGACACCAGTTCTGTATCTGATCTGTGTTTTGCAAAGATCTCTCACAGTCTCTGGATTGTTTTTCAATTTTCCAAAAACTAACTGTCTTTTTCAGAGAAAAAAAATGTTTTGTTTTAATGAAGCCCAACTTAACTCTTTTTTCTTTTGTTTGGTCACACTTTTTATATTTTACCTAAAATCATACGGCCACTTCAAAATGAGATACCATTTTACATTTAACAGGTGGCTATAATAGAAAAATGTTAAGAAAAATCAGAAAATGATAGATGTTGGAGAGGATATGGAGGAATCAGAATTCACATACATTGCTGGTCAAGATGTGAAATGATGCAGCCACTGAGGAAACTGTCTACTCCTCAGAAGTCAAACACAGAGTTATATATGACCTAATAGTTTTACTTCTAAATATTTACCCCAAGGCATTAAAAGCAAATACTCAAACCAATAGTCATACATGGATGTTCAGGGTACCACTATTCAAAATGTCCATCCACATATAAATGGATAAACAAAATATGTTATATGCATATAAAGAAATATTATGTAATAATCTAAAAGAATGAAGTACTAATACATGATACAATGCAGATGATCCTTGAACATCATGAGAAGCAAAAGAGGCCAGAAGTAAAAGGCCACATATTATGTAATTTCATTTGTATGAATTACTAGAATAGGTAAAGCCCTTAGAAACAGTAAGAAGATCAGTGGTTGCCAGTGATGCGGACTCACAGTTTACTATGTCCAGGGCTAGCAAAAATATTTAAGAACTAAATACAGATGATGGTGCATCATACTATGAGTGTACTAAGAGCCAGTGAACTGTAAATTTATCATGGTTACATATATGTCACAAAGTTTGCCTCAAAAACTGAATAAAAAGTGAAAACAACCTAATTTTTAAATCAAATTTCACCTAGATTTTCTCCTGTATTTCCTACCAGAAGTTTCTAGGGACTTTTAGTGACTTCCCCCAAAGGATGACCTTGACTGGAAGGGTTACCAATGGCATAAAGAGTTGATCAACAGTTGGTGAGGCTTCCAGTCAACAGTAGTTGTCACAGGTTTGGCCAATTTTTAGCAACTTTAACCAAAGGATACTTTAAAATAGTATTGAATATTCTGATTTACGTATGTTTTTAGAGACTATTTTTCTCAGTTGTCTAATAATGTAATTTTTACATTATAAAAATTTTAAATCTTAATACAATTAAAATCTAAGGAAGTATATTTTGCATATAATTTTTCTCAATATTTTATTCTCAAAGATCTATTTTTTAATAAAAATAATTCTTAAATATAAGTTTTTTCTTAAAAATGTTTAACTTATGGAGCAACATATAGAATTAAACCAAGAATTTTGTTAAAATATTATACCTAGAATAAATTAAAACATATAAATAAATATCTACATTTGGCTTCTGAGTTTTCTTGATTACTATAGTGAAAGGCATTAGTATTTAGTGACTTTTAAAAAAGTTTGGATCATTATATCTACTTAATTATTGGATTCATATTACAAGTATACATAATTCTAATACAGTTGACCCTTGGACAACACAGGTTAAACAGACTGACCTCTTCCACCATGAGACAGCAAGACCAAGCATCAGCCTACTTAACGTGAAGACAAACAGGATGAAATCCTTTGTGATAATCTACTTTCTA
Organism: Galagoides demidoff; assembly: GCA_963574575.1. Classification (NCBI taxonomy): domain Eukaryota; kingdom Metazoa; phylum Chordata; class Mammalia; order Primates; family Galagidae; genus Galagoides; species Galagoides demidoff. The sequence goes on from CAUYQV010011589.1 coordinate 15,738, forward strand.
TTTAACAAGTAGTAAATATATTTCCTCTTCTTTATTATATTCATAATAACATTTTCTTTTCTCCAAATTGCTATAGAGTAAGAAAGTGTATCCATTTGACATATAAAATACAACTGCTGATCAACTATTTATATCATAGGTAAGGCTACCTATCAACAGTAAGCTATTATTACTACTAAAGTTTTGGAGGAATTAAACATTATATGTGGATTTTTGACTTCATGGGGATTCGTACCTCTAAAACCCCTGTTGTATAAAGGTCAGCTGTATGTGGCAGAGGTAATTATGTTATAAATTTTTTTTTTGAAAGAAAGTTGAACCACTTCAAGATAATATCATTTCCAGCTTGACTGTTCCTTTTAAAACAGAAAAGAATATAAATACATATGGCATGTTCAGAACAGTTAAACATAAATATCCATTTAATTATATTAGGAGCTTGAAAATTATCATGATTCTAGAACTACCCTTATTATAAATTAATAACCAATAGAACTAATTTTGACATTTATTATCTCTTACCCATATCTGAAGATTTTTTTTCCATCTTTAATATAAGTCTTTGAATCATATAAAATGTATTTTATCATTTAGATGTATATTTAAGTTTATTAAAGTTAAATAAGAAAATAACCATAATAGAAATGACTCAAAACTAAGCATTAAATCACTAGTAATATCATCAGAGGACTTTCTTTAGTATTCTTTCTTGAACTGTAAGCTCTTTACTAGAGGACCATGGTTAATTCACTGATGACTGACATTATTGACTTAATATTTTATATAATATGGTATTTGCATATTTGGGGTGCTAGTATAATTGACTGAATGCCTGCCAATTTTTCAGAAGCCATTGAGATTAACTAAGTTAATTAAAATAATATGTTAATGGCAATAAAAGAATTGTTTTATCATAGATGGAGAACAAATATTTTGAAGAGAATGAGGATAGTTTTACCAAGAATGCCTATGAATGGCTAGAGTAGCTTAAACAATGACTGAGTTCAGAATATACTAAATCTTTAGAAAAAGAGAGAATTCTTTAAGATTTTCAGACTTATTTTGTGTGTTCTGGTGTGCTGGACCTACTGAGAGCTGTACCTGGTCATTTTATTCACTCTGTACCAAAGAAAGTTTACCCCATGATTCATGAGAAACTTCAGCTTTGCTTGCTTGCTGCCCAAAGCTTTGGGTTTCTTGATTATCTTCTATGACTGTTTCCTCATTCCCACTAAGTCATTCCCCAAAATGGCACCAGTAGTGAACACAAACACATTTGGAAGTGACTCCCTCTGAATATGAAATTGTTTTACTGTGTTATTCCCTATGTTGTTCCCAGAAATGGTTACTCATATCAGAAGTCATGATAGGAAATTAAAATATGATCAAGTGCATAATGCTCATGTCCTATTTAAACAGTATTCAGTTCTTTTGGAAAGGATGCCTATTCTTATTCCAGACTCTCAAAAAATGTAATGATTCACATTTGAGGGAGCCAATCAATATCACTCTTTCCTCCTTCCTGATTCTACAGTAGACTAGCAGATAATGTTGCAGGTAAAGAATCTGAAATCAGACAGATTTACCTGCCAAATTTCATGTGCCCCCTGACGAAAAACAAACTCCAAAGAAAGAGACCAGGCACAGTGGCTCATACTGTAATCCCAACATTTTGGGAGGATCGCTTGAGCCCAGGAGTTTGAAACCATACCAAGCAACATAGCAAGATGTTATAGTTGTTAAAATAATTTTTTAAAAATTAATCAGGCATGACAACATGAGCCTGTAGTCTCAGTTACTTGACAGGCTGAGACGGGAGGATAGTTCAAGCCCCAGAATTGGAGATTGCAGTGAATGATAATTGCACCACTGCATTCTCTCCTGGGCAACAGAGTGAAAGCCTGTCTTCAAAACAGAAAGAAAAACAAAACAAAATTTTAAAAAGCAGGAAAAAAGAGACAGGGTAGAACAATACATGGTCACCTCTTTATGTCAAATTAGAGAAAATGGTGAGGCTTATTAAGTCAGTGAATTTTTTTTCCACCTGACAGAAATATTAGGAGTGGGAAAGAAATTCTTTTGCCCTTACCATTGCAGTTTGTTAAGTGCTGAGTTTGGATTGATTTCCTGGGATCCAGTGTGGTGGCTTCACTTCAGGCACTCAACATTTCTCACGCAGACTCACTGGGGCCTTCTCTCAGACCACATAACCGGGCAGTCCAGACTGACTTCTCACAAGGTAGCAAGTGGTGAAAGTTTCAAAGTAGCAAGAGAGGTCCAGGAACTTAAGGAACAGCTGCCAGCTCCCCGTTTGGATGGATAATCTAAGAGCAAACTTGGCTTTACTGAAGAAATGGGGCTGAGGCCGAGAAGGATGATACACTACTCATTCATAAAGTCGTCTTGTATTTGAAAAGCTTCTCTCGTTGAATAAATTGAATGAATAATAGAATCCTGACTGACTCTCACACCTTTACAGAACTAGGTGCTGTCTACTGGAGTACATGAGGAAAAATATGTCTGTCTCCTGGAGGAAAGAACTAGAGATTTTGCAAAGCAGGCTTCTCTAGCAGGTGTGTCAGTGGAACCTGGTTCCCTGCTTCTAATACAGCTGCACACGCTTCTGGAACTCATCTTGAATATGTGCCTCTCAATCCGAGCAATTTCATCTTCCTTGGCTTTCTATTCTGGCATATCTATGCATAAATTGTCAACTTTATTAGAGCTATAAAAGGCCCGACTGTTAACATCAAGCATGCAGATGCACTGCTTGCCTGGCCAAGCACATTTCCTGGGCCACCAAAATAGTGCAGCTGCAGCCATTATGTGCCATTAGCAGTGACAATCCGTAAATCTTAATCTGTTGAACTGTGGCACCATCATGAGTTGATCCAGGGTAAACATTTGCTATTTCAATTAGCTACTGGGAAGATCTCTATAAATATGCTATATATTCCCTTAGAGACTAAATTATGTAACATGGAAGTATTGTATTTAAAACAATAATTTATAAATAAGTTTGATAACTTTTCTTTTAGCCTGTGCTCTTTGCTTCCTCAAAATGCTGTGTTTGGCAAGTAGAAAACTATTGAGATCAGGACTTCTATTTTAACTGCTTCTGATGTGTGTAGGTGTTGGTTGACTCATTATCCTTGATGCTAAAGTATATGGCCCCTTTTTATCTTTTAGTTCCTTAAGATTGACTCGTATCTGTCTGGATCATTCTACTGAATAGCACCCCAAGGAATAAAATCAGCCAAGATATGATAAATTAATAATAATTTAACAATAAATATAATTACTGTAAGAGATCAGTGTCAGACTTTGATATGTAGAAGAGCAATTAGCTAAACACTACCCTGACAATAATTTATTTCAAATTTTTACTAGTAAACTGACATTAAGAATACTTAAAAAAATTATATTGGTCTGAAGGAATAAATCTTTATAAATTCAGGAGTCATTAGCTGAGATATCTGATATATTAAGTAAATATCATGAAAATTGACATCAGGTTCTCAAAAAGATTCTTTTAAAATCTGGTATTATACATGATTTACTATACTAGCTCCAAGGAACAGAATGGGAATCAAAATACATGTATTCTGTCCTCCCTCCTGGAACTTGTATTCTGTCTTATAGTTTTAGTCAGCCATAATTACTAAATGAACTTTGAAAATCATAGAGTATTATCTCTCTAAATATGACTATAGTTTAGTTATAAATCTCTAAATTGGTAGTGATTTATTTCTGCATTAGTCTCTTTTTTTTTTTTAATAGTTTTTCATAAAGTAGTTCACAAAACTATAACCAACGTGAAATCATTGAGGCTTGACTAGGACTCGGAGTTCTGATTCTAAGTTCACTCTCAGGGCTATTGGCTAGAAGCATCATTTTGGTCATCCATATATAATTACCAGTGATATATGACAGCTGGTTTTTTTTTTTTTTCAGGAAAAGTGGTTTAAGAAATAGAAAGCAAAACCATACTACCTTCTTTTTATTTCAAAATATTAAGGGGGTACATATGTTTGAGGCTACAAGGATCACTTTTGTAATGCTTGAGTCCCAGTTATAGGTATGCCTGTCACCAAAATAGTGTCTGTAGTACCCATTAGGTGGGTTTTTCTCCCACCTTCCTTCCCCCAGGCCCCTTGAATTATTTCCATTGAGATTTACTTCCACTGTGCACACAACATGTATACTTATCAATTAGTTCCAGTTTAATAGTGAGTACATGTGGTGTTTGTTTTTCCGTTCTTGAGATACATCACTTAGGAGAATGGTCTCCAGTTCCATTCAGATTGTTGCATTAGGTATTAATTCATCATTTTTATGGTTGAGTAGTGCTCCATGGTGTACGTATACCACGTATTATTAATCCATTCATGAATTGATGGGCACTTGGGTTGATTATACATCTTTGCAACTGTAAATTGTGCTGCAATAAACATTCAAGTACAGGTGTCTTCTTGATGAAAAGTTTTCTTTTCCATTGTAACCAAATAGAGGGATTGCTGGATAGAAGGGTAGGGCAACCTTTAGCTATTTAAGGCATCTTTGTACTGTTTTCCATATAGGGAGTACTAATTTTCAGCCCCACTCACAGTGTGTAGGCATTACTTTCTCTTTGCATCCGTACCAACATCACTTGTTTGGGGGATCATTTTTATTGTTGGGGATTCATTGAGGGTACAAAGAACTGGGTTACATTGATTATATTCATTAAAGACCCTCTTATATGGCTGTAGTGCCATACAAGGCCATAGCAATCAAAATAGCATGGTATTGGCACAAAAATAGAGACATAGACATCTGGAAACAAATAGAAAACCAGGAGATGTTTTTGGAATTTTTAACAAAATCCGTTCTCATTGGGGTAAGATGATATCTCATTGTGGTTTTAATTTGCATTTCCCTGATATTTAGTGATATCGAGCATTTTTTCACGTTTTTTCTAGCCATGTGTCTTTCTTTTGAAAAGTATTTGTTCTCATCTTTTGTTCACTTTTTAATAGCATTGTTTGTTTTTTATCTTGCTGGTGTGCTTGAGTTTTTTGTGAATTCTGGTTATGAACCCTTTTATTGGGCTCATAGCTGGCAAATATTTTCTGCTATTCTATACATGGTCTATTTGCTCTGTTAATTATTTCCTTTGCTATGCAGAAGTTTTTAGTTTAATTAAATCTCTTTTGTTTAGTTTTGTTGTTGCCATGATTGCCATGGTGGTCTTAGTCATAAATTCTTTGCCTAGAATTTTCCTAAATTTTCCTTAGAATTCTTCTGGTAATACACTTATATATGAGTCTTTTATCCTCCTTCAGTTAATATTTGTGGGTAATGAGAGGTAGGGATCTTGTTTAATTTTTCTGCATGTGATTATCCAAGTTTTCCACACATCATTTGTTGAATAAGCCCTCTTTTCCCTAGTATGCATTACTATCTACTTTGTTAAAAATCAGTTGGTTGTAGGAAAATGGTTTTATATATGGATTCTCTGATCTGTTCCACTGATCTGAGTCTCTTATTTTTTGTACCAACACCATACTCTTTTGGTTACTATATAGCCTTGTAGTATATTTTGAACTTTGGTAATGTGATGCCTTGAGATTTGTTCTTTGTCCTTAAAATTTCTTTGGCTATTTGGGTTCTTTTCTGTTTACAAATGAAATGCAGATTTTTTTTTTTTTTTGAGATCTATAAAGAATGACTCATAATTTGATGGGGGTTGCACTGAATTTATAAATCACTTTAGGCATTATGAATGTTGATACTAAGTTTAACAATGTTGATTCTGACTATCCATGAGCACGATATGGTTTTATATATTTTTGTATCATCTGAAATTTATTTCCTCAGAATTTGTAGTCCTCCTCATAGAGATCTTTCACCTCTTTAGTTATTTTCTTTGTAGCTATTGTGAATGGTATTGAGCCTTTAACTCTGGGCTTGACCGTTATTAACATATAGAAATGCTACTGATTCATATATACTGATTTTATGTTCTGAGAGCTTAAGTTTGTTTATCAATTCTAGAAGATTCTTGGTAATATCCTTTCTAGATGCAAGATCATACAATCAACAGAAAGCAATAGTTTGATCTCCTCTCTCCCAGTTCGGGCAACTTAATATTCTTCTCTTGCTTGATTGCTCTGGCTAGGACTTCTAGCACTTTGCTGAGTAGAAGTGACAATGAGCATATTCTCTTCTTCCAGTTCTTAGTGGGCATACTTCTAGCTTTACCCATTCAGTATAATATTGGCTGTGGGTTTGTCATACATGGCTTTCATAACTCTAAGATATATTCCTTATATGCCTAGTTTGTTGAGGGGTTTTAATCATGAAAGGATGCTGAATTTTATCAAATGCTTTTACTACATCTATTGAGATGATCATATAGTCTTTTCTTTTTTTGCTTTTGTTTATGTGTTGAATCACATTTATTGATTTAAATATGTTGAAACATCTTTACATGACTGGGATGAAGTCCACATGATTATGGCGGGTTGTTTTTTGATGTGCTGTTGGATTCAGTTTGATAGTATGTTATTGAGCATTTTTGAATCTATATTCATGATGAATATTATTCTTTGGTTTTTTTGTTGTTGTTGTGTCCTTTCCTGACTATGATATTAATGTGATATTGGCCTCAAAGAATGAGCTGGAGAGGACTTGTTTCTTTTCAATATTATAGAATAATTTCTGTATTAGGGGTACCCCATCTTCTTTGTACTTTTGATAAAATTTAGTTGTGAATCCATGTGGACTTGGGCTTTTGTTGTTGTTGTCGTTTAAAGATACTTTATTATTGTTTCAATCTTCCTGTTATTAGTCTGTTTAGGAGTTCAATTTCTTCCTGGCTGAGTCTTGGTAAGTTGTACATTTCCAGTAATTTACCCATTTCCTCTGCATTCTCTAGTCCGTGCACATAGAGTTTTATATAATAATCATGAATGATGTTTTGTGTTACTGTGGTATCAGTTGTAATGTCTCCTTTTGCATTTCTGATTGAGTTTCTTTGGGTCTTTTCTCTTTTATTCTTGGTTAATCTAGCATGTGGTCTGCCAATTTTATTAATCTTTTCAAACAAACAAAATTTGTTTTGTTAATCTTTCGTATTTTTTCCCAAGTCATTTAATTCTTCATTCTCTTATTTCTTCTGTTGGCTTTAGGTTTGGTTCTTCTTCTAATTCCTTGGATTGTAGGTTGTTAATTTGTAACTTTTCTATTTTGTGATTTTTATGTAGGCATTTAAGACTGTGAGTTTTCCTTTGAAGAATGCTTTTGCTGTGTTCCATGTATTTTGATAGCTGGTGTCCCCTTTTTCACTTAGTTCAAAGGTTTTTTGCCCAATAATTGATCAGCAGCAGATTCTTTAATTTCTATGATTTTGTGTAGGTTTGAGTTTTTTTCCTGTGATTGGTTTCCAGTTTTATTCCACTGTGGTCTGAGAAGGCATATGGTATGATTTTGATACTTGTGAATTTGTTGAGAACTTTTTTGTGACCTAAGATATGATCAGTCTTTGAGAATGTCCCAAGACATTCTCTGCTACTAAGAAAAATGTGTATTCTGTAGTTTTAAGGTACATTTTTCTGTAAATGTCTGAGACTTGTTAACAGTTTGGTTTAAGTTCATTGTTTTCTTATTTATTTTATGCTTTGATGATTTTTCAAGCTCTTACAGTAGGGTGTTAAAGTCCCTGGCAATTATAAAGTGCTATTTATTTCTTTGCTTAGCTCTAGTAAAATTAACTTTATGTACATGGGAGCTCCTGTGTTGGGCACATACATATGGAGGGTTGTTATGTCTTGTTGAATTGCTCCCTTTCCCATCAAAAAATGACCCTTTTTGCCTTCTTTACCTTTGTTGGCTGAAAGTCAATTTTATCTGATATGATCATGGCTAAACCTGCTCTTTTTTGATTTTTTTGTGTGGGATTTTTTTCTGTCCTTTCATGATGAGTTTGTGTGTTCAGATGTGTTTCCTGGAAACAAAAGATACCTGGTTGTTTTGTTTGTTTGTTTTTGTTTTTTAATTCATTCAGCCAACCTATATCTTTTGAGAAGTGCATTCACTCTAATAAGTTAATTGATAGCATTATGATGTTGGATGTTGGTCTCTTTATCCTGTCGGATTGGCCTTCATTGCTTTGTTTTATCTGTTGTTTAATTATTTTGTAAGTCTTGTGAGTTTTGAAGGGGGTTTTGTTTGTTATTGTTTTTATTTTTTGGTGAATTTACACTGGTGGGTATCTATTGTGCTAATTTGGGTATAGTGCTTCTCTGAGTATTTTGTACAGGGCAGGTCTGGGTATGGAAAACTCCCTCGGTGGTTGCTTGGCTGGAAAAGATTTAATTTCCCCATCATTGCAAAACTTAGTTTTGTGGGATACAGAACAGTAGGCTGGCAGTTCTGTTTAAGGAGAACAAATATGGGCCCCAAACCCTTCTATCTTGTGAGGTTTCTCCTGACAAGTCTGTAGTAAGCCTGATGGGTTTTCCTTTGTAGGTTATTTGATACATTTATCTTGCTCTTTGCTGTATTGTCTCCTTCATTTAGATTTGGCCAGGTTGATGTTTCTTGGAGATGACCTATTTGCTATGAATCTTCCCAGTGTTTGATGCCCACCTTGAATCTCTATGCCTGAATTTCTTGTGATACGTGAAAAGTTTCCCTGATAATTTCCTCAAATGAATTTTCCATGTTTTTAGCTTTCTTCTTCCCCAGGGATACCCACAATTCAAATGTTGGTTCACTTCACATAGTGCCCCTATCTCTCTCAGTTATTGCTCAGACGTTTTTATACTCTTCTTTGCCTTTTTTGAATGACTGGGTTGTCTCAAGGGCCTTGTGTGAAAGCTCTGAGATCCTTTCCTCTCTTTGCTTTATCCTATTTTAAAGCTTTCTGTTGTGTTTTGAAATTCCCTAAATGACTCTTTTATTTCTTTAAGTTCTATTATGTGGTTTCTTATGTTATCTAGCTATCTAATGACTTATTCATTTTTTATTGATTTCCTGAAATACATTTTTGGCTTCTTTTTATTGGTTTTAAACTTTCTTTTCAATTACATTCATCTTATGTTCTATCTTATTCTAAATTCCCTTTCTTTCGTTTTAGCAATTTCTTGTGAGTGATTCCATTATAATAGCTCATTGTGTTCATTTGCGATATCTAATTATTATTATTTTTTTCATGTTGCCAGGGTTCTTCTTTTGCTGATTTCTTCTCATCTGTCTCCTTTTCTTTCAGCACTGGGTTAATAAGATTGCAGGATACCTCTTCTCCTTTGCTGAGAACTCTCTCAAACCAAATCCAGGAGTGATGGCTGCTCAGGGCTGGGGGATCTTGAGTTGAACCCTGGGGAGGTTCTGCCAGCCCAGTGGTAGTGGTAGGAACTCATCAGTGGGTTCAGGGTGTCCAGGCATAATTCAGGAGTCTCAGGAGGAGAGTTGCAGGCCTGATGGTTCCCCTGGACTCACAGGAGCAGAGCTTCAGAATTGGGTGCTGCAAGAGCTTCAGAGCTGGCTCTGGGAATTTCAGTAGGAGAGCCACTCATATGGAGTACTGTTTCCCCATCATGGGGACTGCTGGTGCCCAACAATTGCACAGAGATTTGTCTCAGTAGCTTAGCATCTACATAGGCTGACTAGAGCTTCTGGTCAGCCAAGATTCTCCCCCTACATCTAGAACCTCACTGATGCACTGACCCCAGTCATTTTAAGTGGTGCCAGTGGTGTCAGGGCTCCTTCTTTGTTTGGCTTCCAGACCAGGGAGGAGGCATGCTCAGCTCCGAGTCACAGGGTATGAAATGGGGATCATGTATTCCATCCCTGGCCCAGTGAGGACGATGCAAAGGCTACTTCTGGAAGGCTAGATCCCAAAAGGACCTGGCTTTGTAAGCCAGAGCAATCAGGATGATTTCACTTCCAGAAAACTGGGATTGTCAAACACCAGATCTCTGCTACACCTGTTCTCTGGGGGGATGTCTCTGCACAGACTCTAAGCAGCTGCTTGATCAATCCAGAGGTCTTCAGTGGAAGGAAAGACCCAACAGAATGGAATAAGAATGTGAGCCTTGTTAAGAATTGGAGGCAGCGTGGAGAAAACCAACAGCATGATCAAGTTCCCTGAGATGGAAAAAACTTGGCATGCTCTAAGAAAAGCAAGGTCAATGTGGCTAGAGTAATTTAAGAAAGGCCGTTTGAAGGGAAGAAGTTCTGAAGGTGACAATGGCGATGACAAGAATATTTTTAAAATGACTTCACCTCACAAATAACATACATGCATATTAAAAATACATATCATGAGAAATTATTTTACCTATCAAGCTAGCAAGAATTTAGTAAAGGTCAAGCTGTCTTTAACTTTTGTTTCTCTCTTACAAAGCAGTTCTGCCTTTGGTTGTTTGTGTCCTACTGGGGATAGTACTGGGACCCCCAGCTTAATATCTAAGATGATGGATGATATTGTAAGTAAGAACAGGCCATCCTCTGTCTGACTGAGTTGCAGATGCTATAATAAGCTAAAAAATTGTTCTCCTTGTTAGTGCTTGATGCTTGTAGGAAAAAGCCAACTGCAGATATGTTCTTTTGTGTTGTGAGAAGCTCTTGTCCCTCAGTGGTGCACTTGAATGCCCCAGGCTTTGGGAGGTGCCCTTTAGTTTCCAGGGGGCTGCTTGATCTCCACAACAGCAGAAATAAGTGGAAGAGCGTAAGTGGGCATGATAAGGTTTGATGAGCCTGGACGGCTTCGCAAAGCTTAGCAGGGTCCAGAGGTCATTTTTTTGGCCACTATGGGGAGCCCTTGAGAAAAGGGGTTGCAATTCCCAACTGGTTATCAGCAGTGAGCTCCACCCATCCTGTACTACCTCTGCCCTCCAGTGTCTGGACATGCATAGGGACATGCCTGAATGTGCCACACTCAGTTGCTATAGCACCAGAGGCTGGAATATTATCTGCTGGAGGACATGCCAGTGTGGATATGAGACAGGCTAAGACGGGCTACATGGTCATTTTTCCATGTAGGGAAAGCTGCTGGAAGGAAGATTGAGGTTTGCTCTCTAAGCCAGTAAGGCTATTTGTGGGGGAGGGGCGATAATTCCCCAGCTGGCTGTCAGGAGTGTCTGTTTGCCCTCTAGTGTCTTGTTGAAAATCGGTGCACCAGAACATTCCCACTTAGTTGCTATGGTGCCATGGGCTGTGAATCCTCCCTGTCAGAGGACTCACCGTAGTTCCCAGCATGGCTTTCCTGTGGTGGAGAAGGAGGCTTCCCCAGATTGCTGCTTCTCAGACTGCCTCGGTGTTCTTCCTTCTGCCCACATAGGCTCTCTCACCTCCTTAGTCCAACTCCCAAACCTCCTTCCCTGTCCCCCAGCAACCTGCTCAATCCAGAACATAAGATCAGGCTTGCATGTCTGCCCCATTGGAATGTTTCTCTGAGAAACACTGGAGGCCAGGGAGCTCCCGATTAGGTGCCCTGGGTCCACTGCAGGTTCTCAGGGTGAAAAGATGTGGGCCCCACTCTGTGGAACCTCAGACTGGATGATGCACCTGCTGGGAGAGGCAGGGGCATATTAAATTCTCAGCTCAAACTGCTTTCTTGGTTGCAGGGGTTGGGGAGGGGTGTGGAAGGACAAAAGTCTGAATGGAAGAAAGTCAGTTCTCTGGTCGCTCCCATCACTCTCCTTGGAGAGTCCAAAGAATGTCCAAGCTCTAGGATTATGCAAGTCCTACCCATAATTCTGTGGCTAACACAGTGTTTGAACTCATGGTGGTAGAAATGTTCCAAGTAGTGATGGTGAGTTCTTTGGAGCCTCTGATCGGAGACGCAGGGAAAAGAAACTGCAGATGGAATGATAAAGGGAAGCCGAGACTCGCTCTGGTCGGTGGCCCAGCTAAACTTTACTGATTATCTTATATACTTTCAAACATTCAGTAAGAATTTAACACATATACAAAGAAGTGAAGTAACATTAGGAAGCTACCATTTAAGATTACAAATCAGTGTGAAGGCTGAGGAACACATATACAATGGATTTTGTTTAGAGTAAAAATATAAAGCAGACTGGCTGTCTGTCCTTGCTAGCCCAAACTGAAACTAGAGATTATAATGTTAATGAAGGAAGAAGACAGAGAACAGAACCCAATACTCAAACACAGGTATTTCAACTTTCAGCTGCGACTGGGATGATTTCTCCACAATTTCTTTCAGAGAGACCTTTCTACATATTTCTGCATATCAATAGGCAGGTACAGAAGCTCCATCTTCAAAGAAATGTTTCTCAGAATCAATCTCCTGGGGGAGCACATTGAAGCGAATGGCCATGTCTGAGCAAGGGGTGCTTATCTCTTACAAGTAGGCTCAGTGCCTGTGCTCAGTGAGTAGGGCGCTGGCCACATCCACCAAAGCTGGCGGAATAGAGCCTGGACTGGGCCTGCTAAACAACAATGACAACTGTAACCAAAAAAAAAAAAAAAAAACCAGGCACTGTGGTGGGCACCTGTAGTCCCAGCTACTTGGGAGGCTGAGGCAAGAGAAACATTTAAGCCCAAGAGTTTGAAATTGTTGTGAGCTGTGATGTCATAGCATTCTACTGAGGTTTACGTAGTAAAACTTTGTCTCAAAAAAAAAAAAGTGTTCCAAGTAACTTGGTAGCTCACTGATCACCGAAGGAGATTGGGAAGGAGAAAGGAATCCTCCGTTATCCCTTCACTGGGCTATAAGCCTCTGTAGGTTTGATCCTTTCCGATCCCTTTTTTCCTTTATCCTGTTCCTCCTCTGCTTAGTAATTTTTCTTCGTGAGGTCTCCAGCAGGTTCCAGCACCCTTCTCTCTGACATATGCCTGAGCTGCCTCCCATTAGCCCTCTCCTTTATTTGGAGCTCCACCTTCCCTCCAGGACTGATTTGGCAAGCAGTGTCTCTAGTCATCCATCTTTCCCTCCCTCCCCTCTCATATGGCCTGATAAGGCCTGGTACCCTGGTGACACACTATTGCTATTGCGGTATTTCTTCATTAACAGTGAGATGCTAATTCCAGCCCAAACTCAAAGGGAGGGGACTACCAAAAGAATGTAACTATCTGAAAGCAAGGATGTCTGGGGTCCATCTTGGAAGGTGACTACAACATGTCCAGTTAAAATAATGTAACTCAATAGGTAAGAAAATAAACCTATAATTGTTGCAGATACTATGGATGACACTATGAGAGAATATTCAGACATAATGAAACAAATGATTATTTAAAAATGACTTTGTGTGTTTAATTGCATTTGATTTCAATTCCTATATATTATACAAGTTTCAATGCATATGTTTAATTATGTTATAAACGAATAAACCAAACACTATTCATTCCTTTAAAAATTGTTCTCTATTTATTATTTTTTAAGTAAAGTTCACTTATTTGGTTTCCTGAAGTAAAGTTCTTCTATATACTGGATGCATGTGCTTTTGCGAAACTGATCATTAGAAATGGGTAAGATGGTTATTGGAAGTAAAACTTCTTTCCATCCCCTCCGAAACTTAGTTTACCTCCATTCTTACCTTACCAAAGCCATTATCTAATGCATACAAATGTTGAATTGATACACTTATAAATGTATATGTGCAGGTCTACCTGAAATTTCTATCTGATTGGAACACTAAATATTTTTTCCTAAAAAAAGTAGACTTCTTTGTATTCTTCTTAGGAGAAAATCTAATATTGCACACTTATTTCAGGCAGGAAGACTTTTCTGAAAAGAACATTGGAGAACTAACGGCATGATGAAGTGTTCAGTTCTAAAAGTTCGTAGACAATTTGAAAATGTCAGGGCACACATTATTCTGTTTATATTAAACAACCTGTCAGCTCAATGCATTTGTGAAAAATAACAGTGAGTATCTCTTTGGTATTTTCCATGTCTATGAATTTAACCCAAACAGCATGCCCTTCTTCCCCTGACTCAGAGCCTGCAGGGAAACAATTTATTTAAAACCATTCAGTGCATTTTAGTCACATGATAACAGTGTTAATGTTTAAATTAAGAGAGCTAGGGATAGTATCTTGCAATTCAAAGAGTAGTTTAAAATAATGCAGAATATGAATAGAAAGTAATCATAAAAAAGTGTTAATTTAAAGAGAAAATGATCTTCATATAACATGTAGTGTCTAGCTGTTATTGGCAGTGTGAATTATGTGTTAGTTGTATTAAAAATACCTAGTCCAGTTCACTCAATAATCATAGGTAATACAACTTGTTTTGTTTCAGGTGGACTGATAGGTATAAATTTCAAATCAATCAATTGAGATATCTTGAGAGTTTCATTCTCATCAATACATCATACTAAGTAGATACCGGTGCAGGAAACAGAGAGGGTTCTTTAAGGCAGTGTTACAGTCCCTGAGCTGAGATCACAGGGAAATGGTAGAGACTAGAAAGAAGCCAAATATAAGCCAAAAAGTGGGCAAAAAAACAAGATGAGAGGGGTTAAAACTGAACTGTTCCTGAGAATGTAGATCAAAAAGGATGGGTGGGTGTATATGGTCAACAACAGGATTTTCAGAAATACTTATACATCCTAACCAAGGTAATGATTTCCACCTTTCTAAATTGATAGGGGATATGCTGAAATATTCTCCAGATGAAAATTACCCTAGGAAGGTGGATAAAATACAGCCAATCACATTTGAGAATGTAGCTATATTCATAAGGAAATAAGGAAGTACGTAGCAACCAACACAAACAAGGGATAAGGACATGACAATCTCACTTCTAACTTGATTCTGATACTGAAGTTACTCCAAGGGCTTTCGCCTATTCCAAGAAACCGAAAACTCAGAGCTCTAGATACACTGTCTGCTTAAATTGCGAAGCTGGAGTTTTGGCCTGAGCTGAGACAAAAGCTGTTCTACAGCTTCCATGTGAAGCCAGGACCCTTGAAAGAAAAAAAAAAAAAAAAACTTTGAAAGAAGGTATTTTTGATAGTCTTCCTTTACTGGAGAAAATATTTCATGGTTTCATGGTCATATTTCTCTTTGGATGGTAAAATTAATCCCGTCCAATAATTATATCCGTAGATAGCCCACATCACATTGCATAGGATGATCTAAGCTGAGAAATGAAACGAAAATACCAGTAACTTGTTGATTGTCTAAGTAGTATGAGAAAAGTAAAATAAAGCCTTTCCAGAAGAATGTATTCTCAAACAAGACTGGAAATATTCCTGATAGGGATTTGACTGCTGGTGATATTATATATTAGAATTATTAATTTAAAAGTAAGAAATAATTATAGAAACTGAAAAAAATCCACATTTCAAAATATAAAACATCCTTTTAAATAATCTTAGGTCAAGAAATTATTTCATGATTAAAAAACTTAGAATTATACAAAATGAAAATGTGATCAAATAAAACTAGCAAGATAAAGCTTATTTAACAATTTATCAAAATTACTTTACGGCTTGGTGCCTGTGGCTCAAGTGGCTAAGGCACCAGCCACATACACCTAAGGTGGTAGGTTCGAATCCAGCCCGGCCCCACCGAACAACAATGACGGCTGCAACCAAAAAATAGCTGGGCGTTGTGGCAGGCGCCTGTGGTCCCAGCTATTTGGGAGGCTGAGGCAGGAGACTCGCTTGAGCCCAGGAGTTGGAGGTTGCTGTGAGCTGTGATGCCACAGTTTTCTACCCAGGGGGACAACTTGAGGCTCTGTCTAAAAAAAAAAAAAAAAAAATTACTTTACATTACTAAATTTATAGTTATATATGTTCATTAGAAGAAAGATTGAAAATTAAGATTAAAAAGAACAATAAGGTGGTGCCTGTAGCTCAAAAGGGTAGGACGTTGGTCCTATATGCTGGAGGTGGTGAGTTCAAACCCAGCCCTGGCCCCCCCCCAAAAAAAGCATAGTAAAATGTTTTTAAAAAAATAAAAAGAACAATAAAAGTAAAATAATGAAACCAAGAAAAATGGAAAGGAAAAAATACCAAAGACAAAAGTCTAAGGTAGCAAAATAGTAATATCAAAACTGATAACAATAATAATACTTAGTACTTATATAAAGCTCTTACTAATTGCCAGGTACTGCTATTGCTTTTATTAACTAAATATACTAGCATTTGTAAAGTATAATTACTAATCCAGATTATAGTAAGGAAAACAAAAACAATAGAGAGCCAACTATTATTAACTTCTAAAATACATTAATAAAGTAGACAAATTTTTGCAGAGATTAGTCAAGAAAAGGAAAAGGAAAATATGAAAATGATTTGTAATAATAAAAAAGTACAATGGATATGCAAGATGATTAATGTTTTAAAATCAAAATTTGGCATCAAGCATGATATTGCAATATTGTCTATAAATAGTTTTTTCTCTAGCAAAAAAATAAATATATATAAATAGTATTAGGGAAAAATGTAGAATATAACATTTAAAACAGATATAAAATAATTATGTTTATACTAAGAATAATAATATGCCAAAAAATTAGAAAACTAAGATTAATTAGATTTTTTGAGAATTAAAACGTATCAAACTAACTCAGATAAAAATCTCAATAAATTAACAAGCCATTATAAAAATTTTTTTTTAGTGCTTAAAAACTCAACCACAGATTAATCTGCCATGTGCACATGAATTTATGGATATCTGCCAAAATTTGATAGAAACTAAAATTATGATTTTATCTAAAACTTTTCTAGAAATTAGAAAAAGTAGAAACAGTCATTTTATAAGTCTCATATAGCCTTGATATTGAAATCGAATTTGATAGAATAAACATAAATGTCATTAACCAATATCACTTGAAAACAGATGTAATCATTCTAAATACAATTTTTTAAAATAGAACATTTGTGTATTTTTTAAAAAGCTGGGGGATATGACATTAGAATGTAATGATGGATTAATTTTGCAATATCTATTAATGTAATTCACATAATATTTTGTTACAAAGAATAAACCATATAGTTATCTTAACAGAAATATGTGTAGTAGCTGTAGTAATAGTCTTTAACAAAACTCACCAGACTTCTTTGATATTATAAACATTTCACAAGCTACTAATAGAAAGTCACATCTGTAAAGTAGAATATCTATTAAAATCTTTAGAAAAAAATTCAAATAAATAGTAAAACATTTCAAGCATTTTACTTAAATCCAAGAATGAGAAAATATCTCTTCTATTATTAATTCATGGAGAAGTCAGACATGCTTAAGAAATAAAAAATATGAGAATTTGAAAGTATATGTATTTTTAATGGCCTTGATTCAGATTATCCACAGGGCATTATTTTATATGTTGTAAATTGTTATATAAGTGGCATTATTTTATATCTATGTTCTTGAAATATGCTGCATTTTTAATAATATATTTGTGGCATTAATCTGAATTGATAGATTTGCACTCTATTAGAACACATTTTTTTATGTATAGTACTGTACAAATACTACATAGAAAAACAAAGGGATCCTGCAGAACTATTATTACAATTAAAAAGTGAGTTTAATAAAGTGGCTAATGGTTAAAAAGCAATACAAAATAAAAGGTACATAATCATATGACAGCAAAAATTATGAATATTTTAAGATACTCTTTATGCAAGTAACAAAATATAATCAATCTAGTAAAAAAATATGAATATAATTTAAAGAGAAAACTGTAGGACATAAATAAAGTTATTAGCAAATTGTGCAATTAATTTAACCAACGTAAATATGGTCATGCATCGCTTAACAACTGGGACACAGTCTGAGAAATGTGTTACTAGGTGACTTAGTCATTGCATAAATATTATACAGTGTACTACAGAAATCTAAAGGGTATGCATCTGTGTGCCTATTTATTTATGTATTTTATATGAAAAATCAAATGCCCCAGCACCATTACTGAATATCAATCATTTCCCTTACCTGATCACAATGCCAATGTCAAGTGCCATTTGTCGGTTTTCTGTTATGCTCCATCATAACCTTATGGGACCACTCCCATAAGGTCCATCAAGTCCATCCTTGATTGAAACGTTTTGTAGTGGATGATGGTAGATCTTGTGTTTTTGCAGCAGTTCTGATAACCAAGTTGATAATATTAAAAATTTAATGTTGTAAGAAATCTATTCCAGTAAAAGCATACTAAAATAATGGAAAATAAGGTGTGACTCAAGAAAAAAATTTTGTAGTACATATAATTGATGTTGGATCAATATTAGGAATATATAAACAGGTTATATAAATAAATTAGGGTTCAACAAAAAATTTTGAGCAAATACATATATAGTAAAATCACAAGAAAGTAAATTCAAATGATAATAACAAAATGCTAAGAAATTTAGAACTCCTCTTGTAATTCTAGAAAGGAAATAAAAACACAGTAAATGCACAATTTTAACCAGATCAAATTAGAAAAAATTTTAAATAGTAAAATCCATAAAAAAGTGGCGCAGATACTGGCACAAACACTTTGGAGAAAAATATAGGATTATTTGGTGAAGATGTTCAGGACATAAATCCCAACAATTTTACAAAATGTCTTCTTGTGGGTCAGCACCTGTGGGTCAAAGGAGAAGGGTGGTGGCCCCATATACCGGAGGTGGCGGGTTCAAACCTGTCCCCAGCCAAAAATTGGAAAAAAAAAAAAGTCTTCTTTTGAATTCACTTTGTTGATTGCATTATAATTTAAAAAACCTGAAAACCACCTAAATGTTCACTAAAGGAAATGAGATGAATAAATTTACATACGTATAGTATTACATATTAGTATAACATATATTATATGCTGAAACATGTATTATGTATATATATAGTGTACTACATAGACATTTATATATAAATTATGGTGTATGTATATAATATATGTACATATTATCATTTAACTCTAGTAAAGCCCAATAAATACAGGAGAACCTCTCTAAGTTGACCACTCAAGTGACTATGAAAACTGGTCAACATAAGGAAATAGGGCTACAGTACTGATATATACATGTGTCAGATCTATGAAAATTACTTCAATTTAGGAGGTGGTCAGTGTAGGGAGGTGGTCAACTGTGGAGGCTGTGCTGCTTCACTAATTAATAAAATAACCTCCAAGCATATCCATGATTAATGCTATAGCAAACATTCATACATGGCCCTTGCGGCATATTCATAGGCATTTCTATTGGGTATTTTATATGTAGGAGGGGAATTACTGAATCATGCAGTATTAGTACTTACATTCTTTTTTTTTAATTAATTGATAGCTGTATACATTAATGCAAACATGGGGTACATTGTGCTGTTTTCATATACAATTTGAAATACCTTCATCAAGCTAGTTAACATAAATTTCATGTCATTTGCTTAGTCATTATATCAAAACATTTATATTCTAGTTCTAGAAAAGTTCACTTGTACCCTTGTTAGACAGATATATAGGTGATCTTTCTAGTCACCCTCCCACCACCCAACCGCCCTTCTCCCCTCCCCTTCCCCACCCCCTCCCCTTTTGTTGTTAATTCCCCTCTCTTGACTTTTCCATCTCCTATTAGCTGAAGTATAATGAATTTTACTTTCAAGCATTCAGAAAAACCTGGATAAAGTCAGACACTTCAGCCTAATGCTAGAGAAGCCATGAATCACATCAACTTCCAATGAGTCAAGTGGACACTGGCTTTAGGCAACCCAAATACAACCTTTTCCTGACCTGCAGGCTGCTTCACCCGGTTTCTTCTATAGACATTTGTATGTCCTTATTTCAGAAGGTGACTGGGGTCCTGCCACAGGAGCCCTGATTCTCAGGTTTGTGGTGATGCCCTCCAGCTGACAAAGAGCTTTACTATTATCACGCCTTACCCACCACTTGGGACCTTTTTAGCTTTATTTCATGTTGAAATCAGGTCCATTCAGACACCGCATGTAAATCCATTAACTTCCCTGCACATGAACTGGTGCCAAATCATGGATTGCTACCCCTCACAATAGACAAACAGCACATTCTAACACTCATCTGTGCCCTTATTGATGGGTGAGTCTAATAATTCTGGGTTTATCAAATAACGGAATTACCAGATATTTTAATCTGCCTCCTCAGGTCTTCCCAGACCTGGAGCAAATTCATGGTGCAGCCTCTCAAGTCTCCAGCTCCATATTAGTATCCCAGGGCTTCCATAACTCATTACTATAATTGAGTGTCTTAAAAGTGACAGAAATTTATTCTCCCGTAGTTGTGGAAGCCATAATTCTTTTTTTTTAATTAAATCATAGCTGTGTACATTAATGCAATCATGGGGGACAGGGTGGTGTTTTCATATACAATTTGAAATATTTTCATCAAACTGGTTAACATAGCCTTCATGTCATTTTCTTAGTTATTGTGTTAAGACGTTTACATTCTACTTTTAGAAAGATTCACTTGAGTATTGGCTTGGCCACACTTCCTTAAGAGGATTATGATAGAATCTTACCTTTCCTCCTTTAGCTACTGGTGACAACTCCGAAGTATTCCTGGACTTGGGACTGAATAACTCCAGTCTCTACCTCTGTGCTCACACCTCCTTCCCCTCCAAATAGCTTTTTCCCTTCTCTGCTCTTCAAAGGACACTTATCATTAGATTTAGGGCTCACTCTCACCTAGGATTATCTCATCTTAAGGTTCTACATTTATTACATCTACCAAGTTCCTTTTTCTGAATAAAATTATATTTGGGGGCTTCAGGGAGATATATATCTTTGTTGAGCCATAATTCAAGCCATTACAAGCTCTGACAAAGCTCTTTTCTATTATCTGTGTTTCCTCATATGGACAAGATGCATTATCACATTTGAGTAAAGAATATTGCCTAGTTGCACATAACTTAGTTTCTGAAATAAGTTTTAGTTATTATCATTGGAATAGGACCTATGATAGTTTTTTCTTACCTTTTTTTAATATAATAATAAACAAAAAATTTTATGCAGTATGATAGTCTTTGTTTTAGTGATGGTGGGGGGAGGTTAAAAAAAGAAAATATATCTCTTTTTATCTTGCTACGTCATGATTTTAGAGATGCTTCTTAGGAAACAGTTAGGGATGAGATTTTGAAGACCATCTTCAGTTTGGCCTCCCTCTCCAGGGAGTGATCTGAGCAGTTCACTCTTTAGGAAAAGCAAAATCAGAGGCAGGTGGAGTGAACCCAGCCACACACTAACAAGCAGTCTGCCAGACTCCAGAGGTTATGTGGGAATGAAATGAATGAGGAGGGTATCCCAAAATTGTTGGTACTTCCTGATACATCACAAACCTTGGTTAGATGTTTGATAATTGTTTGCAGCAGTCTGTCTTGCTCAGGGCTTCTCAACCTTGGCACTGTTGACATTGTGTGTGTGTGTGTGTGTGTGTTGGTTGGAAGTGGTGAAGGTGGGGGGCGTGTCCTGTGCATTGTAAGATGTTCAGCAGCCTGTATTCATTCGGACGCTTTAGCACCTCTCACTCCCCAATTGTAACAACCAAAATATTTCCAGACACTGACAACTGTCCCCCAAAGAACAAAATCACTCCCAGTTGAGAACCACTTGTCTAGGTGAACACTATTAATATTTACCAGCAAAACTATATCCTTCAAAAGACATGTTGGTGACTTTAAAGTTGTAGAAAGAACTTCTGAGATTCAGAAGTTTTTCAATTAAAAGTACTTTAAAAGCATTTTGGAGTCTCTGTAGTTGGAATTTTTTGTGTTCCATTAAGCATATTTTTTAGATAGATGTAACACCTATTTCACTTTTTGGGGGAATTGATAGAACTTTTTTCAGTGTAATAGGGCCATTTAGGCCTCTTATATTCCAGGTCATTAATTTTAATGGTTAAGACATTGTTATATGGCACTCTCAGGAGGCGAAGGTGCATACTGATAATTCCACTCCTGTGCACAGAAATATTTATCTTACTAAAGACAAACCATTCCTTTGAATTTAGAAACATTTCATTTCTAAGGCTCTGTTACTATTTTACTTAAAGCCCCATTAGCCCCAACATATTGAATAATAACCCACTATTTTCCCCCAAATATGATTCATTAGAGACATAGTAAAGCTCATAAAAATATCTAACAATTATTTATAGATCTTCTATCTCTCTGTAATACTATAGAAAGTATTTCTAATTAAACTAGAATTAAAAGAAAGACACAAATAAAATGATGATGTGAAACAGCTACTTATTCTTTCAGATAATATCATGTCCTTACTCGAATATATAGTAATATAAAATTACCTAATTAGTATATCAATTCTCCTTCATGTGGCAAAACGTATACTAAAATATTTTGATTTATAATTCAAAAAGCTCATATGATATGGTTAAAAGCTGAATCACATTGGTTTTCATGTTTCAGATGCCAGGAAATTACATAATTGGGTGAATTTCTAATACGATAGATCAATGGGGCCAGTTTCAACCTAGCAAGACATTTAAAAAAAAAAACATGACAGACCAAGAAAAAAGTCCTGTGTGAACAAAATATAGACTAAATCCTCACCAGGCCTCCTTTATTTACTTCTGTATGTCCTTTCCAGGTTTTATGGGGAATAACGTTTATATAGTTTTGAGGGATCAGACCCCTGAAAAATAATAAAAGCTACCATATTAATTTGGGCCCGTAATCATGGACGTGGTCCTTTGCAAATGACCTTAACCTTCCCAGCCTCCAGTCTTTCCACCCTTTGATCTGCATCCCTCACATTCCAAACCAGAAATCTTGAGCCATGCAGGACTCTAAGTCCGACACCCATCTCCAATGGATCTGAGCAAGGGATAGGACAGAATGACTCAGTGGCACCCCTCCTTTTAGTGTTCCTTTTCTTTAATCAGCATAGTCTAGTAGACACTTGCTGCTTTTTTTTACTCATTAAAATTTTTTTTATTTTATTGAGCATATAGGACAGAGTTCTCATATATACCCTAACACTCAGACACAATTTTCTCTCTTATTAACTCATCACAAAACTTTCATTAATGTGAGATATTTATTATAATTGATGAACAGATAGTGATATATTATTAACTAAAGAAGATAGCTTATATTGGGGCTCACTCTAGGTTGTACAGTTCTATGGGTTTTGACAAATGTGTGGTTCATGTATCGATTAGAGTATCACGGAGAGAAACTTCACCACCCTAAAAATCCCCCATGCTCTGTCTATTCATATCTTAACTCCATCCTCATGAGTCCCTGAAAACTATGGAACTTTTTTTACTAACTCTGCCGTTTTTGTTCCAGACTGTCAGAGAGTTGGAAGTGTATAGTATACAGCCTTTTCAGACTGGTCCTCTCAGCTAACGACACGCATTGCAGTTCCTTCATGTCTTTTTTTGTGACTTGATAGGTCATTTCTTTTTATTGCCGGTTTTTAATTGTGTAGGTGGATCACAGTTTGTTTACTCATTTGCATATTGAAAGACACATTGCTTGCTTTAAGCGATTATGAAAAAACCTCCAATAAATATTCATACACATATTTTTGTTTGGACATAATTTTTAATCCTATTGGTAAACACCTAGGAGCACAGTTCTGGGATCACATTATAAGGCTATGTTTAGCCTTGTACGGAACTGTCAGACTGTCTTCCAAAGTGACAGTGACATTTTTATTTCCATCAGCAATCCATACCAGTGTTTGATGGTATCAGTTTTTAGATTTTTCGCATTCTAATAGGCATGTGTGGTATCTCTTACAATTTCCTGATGACAGATGATAACGAATATCTTTTTATATCCTTAGTAGTTACCTGTGTATGTATTTTGGGGGGAAAGGTGTTTATTCAGATATTTTTGCCTACTTTGTAATTGAGTTTCTTATTTACTTATTTTTGAGGTTTAAGAGTTCTTTATATATTCTGGATACAAGTCCTTTATCAAATATGTGTTCACAAATATTTTCTCCCAGGCTGTGATTGTCTTTTTATTCTTGAAACAGTATCTTTCACAGAGCAGAGTTTTTAATTTCGATGAAGTCTGATTTACCAGCCTTTTCTTTCATAGATTTACCTCTGACATTGCGTATTAAAAACTCACCACAAAACCCAAAGCCACCTAAATTTTCTCCTATATTATCTTCTAGAAGTTTTAAAATGTGTTTTACATTTAGATCTAAGAACCAGCGTAGCACCTGTGGCTCAAGGAGTAGGGCACCTGCCCCCTATACTGGAGATGGTGGGTTCAAACCTGGCCACAGCCAAAAAAAAAACTGCCAAAAAGAAAAAATAAATAAATAAATAGATCTAAGAAACATTTTGAGTTGTTTCTCATGGAAGCCACAAAGTCTGTGTATACTCACACTACCATAATGAAATACCACAGACTGGGTGGCTTAAACAGGAAGTGTATTTCTCATAGTTCTAGAAACTGGGGAGTCCAAGGTGAAGGTTTCTGTGGATTTTGGTTTCTGCAGAGTTAAGTTTCTGTAGGTTCTTGGTCTGCAGATGGCTGCCTTTTCACTGTGACTTTACAGTGGAGAGATTTCTTTCTCTCTCTTTTCTTATAAGACCCCAAATCTTATTGGATTAGGGATCCACCTTTATGCATTTAATATCTAACTGATTTCTCTTTAAAGACTTAACTTGCAAGACAATCACATTGAGGAATAGGCATCAACATATTGATATGGAGGAACACAGTTTGGTTCATAGCAGTCTGGGCTTATATTCACTTGTAGAAGTCCAACTATCTTAACATACTTTGTTGAAAAGGTTTTTCTTTCTCCGTGGAGTTGCCTTGCCCCTTTTTCAAAAATCAGTTGACTAAATTTATGTGAATCTATTTTTGGACTATCTATTGTCTTCAATTGATTTTTCTAGTCTTTTATTAATAGCATATTATGTACATATTAATATGCACACTATTAATGTGCTACTATCGTGATTACTGAATCATTATTGTAAGTCTTAGTGTTAAGTAGACCAGTTCTCCATCTTTGTTCTTACTATGTGGGCTATTCTGGGTCTTTTGCAAACTTTAAAATCAGTATGTCAGTATCTACAAATACCTTATTCAGATTTTTATTGGAATTTTGTTGAATCTATAGATCAAGTTGAGTAAAACTGACCTCCTAACAACATCAAGTCTGTATCTCTGAGCACGGAATATCTCTCCATTTATGAAGATCTTTCTTTCTTTCTTCTGTGACAGTTTTACATGTACTTATTTTGTTATATTTATACATAAGTATTTTCTCTCCTTTTTTAGTGCTAACACATGTAAAGGATATTTTTTAAATTTCAACTTCCAGTTATTCATGGTTGCCCTATAGGAAGGCAATTAGCTTTCCTAGGCTAACCTGGTGTCCTGAAACCTTGCTGTAACTGCTGATGGGTTTCAGGTTTTACTGCTTTTGGTGGTTCTTTGAGATTTTCTATGTCGACAATTGTGTCATCTGCAAACAAAGATAGTTTTATTCCTTCCACCACACTCTGCACACCTCTCATTTCCTTTTCTCTTCACAATGCATTAGTAGGACTTTCAGTACAGTGTTGAACCAGAGTGCTTAGAAGGGAGATCTTTCCCTTGTTCCTATTTTAAGAAGAAAACAGCTAGTTTTACACTGCTAAGAGCATTCTCTATAGGTTTTCGTAGATGTTCTTTATTATGTTCAGGAATTTTCCCTGAATTTTCAGGTAACATAATACTGCTCCACAGGGAGTACAGATACTTTATAATAATTTATAGCATTTCCAGTTCCTTCTTCCCTTCTCTTATAACGTTGCCATCATTCATTTTATTTATTCACACACTAAAATCACAGAATATGTTATTGTTATTATTATATTCAATAAACAGTTATCTGTCACATCAATTAAGAATAAACAGTAAAAGATTTTATTTTGCCTTCAAGTATTCCTTTTCTCTCATTCTTCCTCTCTTCATGTGGATAAAACCTTATATTTTTGTCCCTTCCTTGAAGAACTTCTTAGCATTTCTTGCAAAGCAGGTGGACACATAACAAACTCCTTCAATTTAAGCTTACACAAGACAGTTGGTATTTCTCACTCATTTTTGAAGGATAATTTCATTTTATACAGATTCTAATTTTGTGTGTGGTGGATTTTCTTTCAATGGTTTAAATACTTCATTTCACTCTCTTATTTGTATGTTTTCTTTTCTTTTTTTTTTTTTTTTTTTTTTTTTGAGGTAGAATCTCACTCTGCTTGTTGCCCAGGCTAGAGTGTAGAGTGTCATGGCATCAGCTTAGATCACAGCAACCTCAAACTCCAGTTTGAGTTCCAGTTATCCTCTTGCCTCACTTTCCTAAGTAGCTGGACTACAAGTGCCCACTATAAGACTAGCTAATTTTTCTTCTTTTAGTAGAGTCGAGATCTCACTCTTGCTCAGGCTAGTCTCTAACTCCTGAACTCAAGTAATCCTCCTGCCTCACTCTCCTGAGTAGCTGGGACTATAAGTGCCCACTATAACACTAGCTAATTTTTCTTCTTTTAGTAGAGTCTGGCTCTCACTCTTGCTCAAGCTGGTCTCTAACTCCTGAGCTCAAGTGATCCTCCCACCTCAGCCTCCCAGAGCGCTAGTTATTTGTACAGTTTCTGAATAAAGGACCGGAGTACTTCTTACCCTGTCTCCCTTTAGGTACAGAATTTCCTATACCTCCACCCCAAGTATCTTTCAAGATTTGCTATTTGTTTTTGGTTTCCTGCATTTTAAATGTGAAATAAATACCTAAGTGTTGACTTTGGTATTTATCCTGCTTGTTGCTCTTTCAGCTTCTTGGCTAGGTCGTAGTTTCTGTCATCACTTTTGAAACATTCTCACCATTGCTACTTTATATGTTTCTTCTGTTGCTTTCTCTCTTTCGTATCTTTCTAGTATTTTTGTTATGCCTGTTTTATACCTTTTGTGTTTATTTGATAAGCCTGATCATATTAAGCTAGAAGAGATTTAGTAAAATGTTTAAAATAGAAAGGAAAATTAGCTCTTGTCTTTCTCTTAAATTATAAAAGAAATTTGATTTTTTCCTTCTTATAGCAATTTGATAATTGAGAAGTAGAGACTTTTAATATGACCCACCATTAAATAAACCATGGAGAAAATGTACTATAAAATATTAATAAAATATCACAATTGCAAGCCTCTACAGTCATTAAAGAGTGAATTGTGCTTTTTGCTTTATAAAATGTGAGTAAAAATAAAAAGATGATAAAATGACATAAAACGGAAAATCTAGAGATAAATTCAGTTTGCGTAAAATCTAAATAAATTTTTAGATTTACTAAAATGTAAATAAATATTTAAAATATATTAATCTTACACTAAATATTAAATAAATATTTAAACCCACTTTAAATAAATATTCAAACCTTAGTTATATTAGTTATATTAGAGGATTTTTTTCCCCATTAGAAAAGTTTTTGAGGGAGAGGCGTGAATGGTTGGTAAGTGAGCTAAGCTAGTATTTATTTTTATTCTTCAGATAGTTGACTATTTCATTACATTCTGGCTTTTTAGATCTATAATAAATGTTATAGTAGATAATGGTTGTTCTTTAGTTGGGGAGTTGAAGATGGAGTCGAATTTTACTGTATGTTGTGAACCAACAGTTCAAAGTCCAGCTATTTGAATTGAGCACAACCGATAGTCCAGAGGGAAATAATGCACACCTGTTCATTGTTCCTCATCTTCTTTTTACTGATGCACTTCAAGCTGTCTGATTAGTCTAATCCTTATATTGAAAGGTAAATTATTGTTCCATAACATTACAATAGGTTTTGCTTTAAACATCTCTCTTGCTATTGCATGTATAGGGGAGAATTCTGGGAATATGTTGGCCTGAAAGAAGAAGGAGGAAGGGAAAAGATGGACAAAAAGAATATATGCCCCAAATAATTAATGTACAGAATATTTTTAATTCCTATAAATAAAGAAGAAAAAAGCAAATCAACCTATGGAAAACTAGGCCAAACACATAGATATTTCTCAAGAGTAGAAATAGAGGGCCAGTAAACGTATGGAAATGTGTTTATTAGAGAAATGCAAAATAAAACCATAATGAGATGCTGTTTTTCACCTACTTCTTTCAAACATCAAGGCACCTAGCACAGTTCAGCTACATCATCAGAGGGAGCCATGTTAAAGTTTAAAGGTAAAAGGAATGTATTTCTTGGACATAAACCTTTTCTTATAGGTGAGATTCTTCTCCAGTCTAATTTTGACCTCCATTCTTTTCTCTTACGATTCTGTCCTAACATATCCTCAGGATTCTTTCACAGAAAGAAGGGAGAAGATGGCAGAGGGATTGCAGTGTAATCTTGGCCACAAATACATAGAGGGGTTTTAGTCAAGTTCCTAAGATCTTTGGGATTTAATCTGCATTTATGAGATGTGCAGAGATAAATCTTGCCTCAGAAATTTCAAAGTGGCAGCACTTGAAGACATAACATAGGCTTTGTTTAGCTTATACTTTGGATTTTTTATTTTATTTTATTTTATTTTTGAGACAGAGTCTTACTATGTCACCCTCTGTATAGTGCTGTGGCGTCACAGCTCACAACAACCTCAAACTCTTGGGCTCAAGCAATTCTCTTGCCTCAGCCTCCCTACTAGCTGAGACTGCAGGTGCCCACCATAGTGCCTGGATATTTGTTTGTTGTATTTGTCATTGTTGTCTAGCTGGCCCCAGGCTGAGTCCAAACCCACCAGCTTAGATGTATGTGGCTGGTGCCCTACCCACTGAGCTGTGGGCACCGCCATCTTTAGATTTTTAAATTTAAATGCCAATACATGAAAATTGATGCTCCAGGAATTCATAGTCTCCCCCATTCCATATCGTGCTACATCCAAACTCTAATTGGCTTGATTTCCCACCTGCTATGAATAGCAAGGACCATGACCTCAGTGAGATAGTATCTAAATTTTCTTTTCAAAGTTTAAAAAATACGTATAGCATGCCTGTATCCCAAAACTAGCCTACTTAAAGTAAGTAAGGAAAAGTACCATGTTCACTCAGTATTTACAAGTGCTCTACCCTGATGGTTTTGGTTCTTATACAACTTTATTATGCAGGAGTTGTATGAGATGCCTCCCCAGGGCACGCACTCACCTGCTTACCACCTTCACAGCATCATCATTTTAATGATCTATCTCCACTCTAGCCTGCCAGATTGACCAGGAGAGAAAACTGATGCTATTGCTAATTTCCCACACCATTCCTGCTACATAAGCATCAATAAATATTTATTGAATACAAAACTGTATCAACAAAGAAAGGAAAATGATTTAGCTCCATATAATACACACAGAATGCTATAAAAGATCAGAAAGCAATATTCGAGTCTATGTGGGCTCATACAATCCCTACTGCAACTACTCAGTTCTGCTCCTATAGAGTAAGAAATTGGCAGCAAGTCTGAAATCTGTGGGGCAACTCAGAAGGCCAGAAACTCAGGTGGTAAATGCTACGGTCTGGAGGCAAAATTCCTTTTTTCCCAGGAAACCTCAACTTTTACTCTCAAGGCTTTCAACTGATTGAGTGAGGTCCACCCACATTCATGTTATTTACTTAATGTCCTTTACTTAAAGTTAATTCATTGTAGATGTTAACCACATCCACAAAATACTTTTACAGCTCTACCTGAGTTAGCATTTATTAAATAACTGAATACTACTGCTTACCAACGTTAGCCCATGAAACTAATCATCACATAGTGCTAATGTAATCACAAGAGATATGTAAATGAATGAACATGGCTTGTTCCAATAAAACATTATTGGAGTTTCATACACTTTTTCACATTATTCTTTTGATTCTTTTACCTTAACATTTGAAGTGTAAAACTATTCTTAGCTCATGTGTACTCCATATGAAACTGGTGGTGGCTCACATTTGGCCCAATGGCCATAGTCTGCTCATGCCAGCTCCAGCACAACCTTATACCTGTGTTATTCCTACGCATTAAAATGTACGATGTTTATTCATAGGTCTATATATTTACACATATACATATAAAGAGCTTTAAAACTGGTATTAATAGCAGCTGTTCTTCACAAAGGGCTTCAAAGTCATTCAAGTTATTATGGTTCTGAGAGTGGGAAAATGAGAAGAGAAATTATAAAAATTGATTATCTGGAGTATTTCAATGACATTGAAAAACTACCCAGTATTGTTTATGTGTAATGTTCTCGGAAGAAAGAAATAGAAAAGAATTTCTACCAAAGTCTTTCTAAGTCTGGAATTCCATACAATAGCAAGTTAGCAAACAATGATGAACATAACATTTCTCTAATGCTTACCTTTTCAGATTAACTAATCCAGATTCTGAGTATGCACACATGTGCGCACACACACACACTCACACACTTCATTTATTCTGTACTACATGCATTACTAATGAACTTAGATGTCAGGCTTTTAATTAAGCACTGGTAAAATATGGATCAATCAATAAAATATGTTTCTTCAAGAGATCACAGGGTTAGGTAAGAAAAAAATGTTAGGTATTCACTACTAGTCAGCCATTTTAGCTAAGTAACTTGATTTCATCCCTTAAACAGCTTACGGTAGCGTTGTCAAATAAAAATACAGGATCAACTAAATTTGAATTTCTTATGAACAGCAAATAACGTTTTTCAGTGCATATACCTCTGCAGGATTGTGGACATTCTTATGTTTAAAAACAATCTAAAATTCACATCTGTCTTGTATTTTTTTTTTGTTTTGCAACCCTAGCTCAATGAAAGGTAGGAATTATTGTACTCACTTGTTCTGAGCGTTAAAGACATGATCATGAAGATTAATTTACCTGTTCAAGTTCGTACATGTGGAATTGCATGCAAATTTCCCCCAAGCTAAAACCAGATAAGAAGACAGATTATAAAGAAATGGACTACCCCTCCGGTGTATTGAGGAAGCAAAAATAATGCACTAATTCCATCTGTGCAACTTCGTATGGTCAAATGTTTGGGTGAAGCCTGAAAAGTGAATAAAATATAAGTAAAAATAAATGAACTAAGAGAAAACAAATTAGAATTGTTCAATTATTTCATCCTAAAAAAATAGTGCTCACTTTTTCAAGATTCTCTTTACTCTTATCTCAACTCATTACTCTTCATGTTACAGAAATATTTCCAATAGATAGTCACGTTTCGTGTTCCTTTAAGAATTGGCAAATAATTTTAATTATCATGAACATTAAAAATCCAAAATTTTGTTATGATAGTGGTAAAGAAATTTTATATTGAACGTAGCAAATGAAATTTAAAAAGAGAAAAATGTTTCTCCCTTATTACATTAATATATGGAAAATTCAGAGAGTTCAGAGAATGTAGTGAACAAATATCCAGAAATGACTACTGTCAAAAATTTGACATAGTCCTTTCCTTTCCATATGTGGTTTTATATACTGATTTTTTTTTTTTGCTTTTAAAAATAAACTTCAACATATTAGGAAGGTACAAATGTTTTTATTACATGTTATAATGCTTTTGTTGGGGCATTGAATGTGTCCATCACCTGAGGGTTATTCATTGTCCCTCATAACTGACTTTTTATCCCTCCCCTTTCTTGATTTCCAATGACCTTTACATCTCTTTGTGCCCCTGTGTGCCCATGATTCAGTTCACAATTTCTAGAAAGTACTTATAGTGTTTGTCTGTGTCCATTCCTGAGATAATTTACTTGGGATAATGGTTTCCATTTTCATCCAAGTTGCTGCAAAAGACATTACTTCATTCCTTTTTATGGCGGAGTAATATTCTATTGTGTGTGTGAATATGTGTGTGTGTGTGTGTGTGTGTATATATATATATATGGAACTTAGATTGATTTCTCACCTTACAGCTGTGACTTGTGCTTCAATAAATGTTCAAATGCAAGTATCTTTTTGATAAAATGACATCTTTTCCTTTGAGTAGACATCCAGTATTAGGATTGCTGAGTCAGCTACTAAATCTACATTTATTTCCTTGAGGAATCTTCATACTATTTTCCATAGAGGTTGTACAAACTTGCAGTTTCGCCAACAGTGTATAACAAGCATTCCTTCCTCTCCGCATCCATTCCAGCATCTACTGTTCCTTGACTCTTTAGTAATGGTCACTCTGACAGAAATAATTTATTTTTAATGAAATCTATTCATTTTCATTTCCTACTGATGAGTGATGTTGAGCATTTTTTCATGTTTGAAAGCCATTTGTCTGTCTTCTCTTGAAAAACTTCTCTTTATATCTTTTACCCATTTACAGTGGGATTGTTTGGGTTTTTTCTTGCTTATTTGTTTAAGGTCTTTGTAGATTCTGGATATTAGCCCTTTGTCAGATGTATACTTTGTGAACATTGTCTCTTATTTGGAAGGTTGTCTGCTTAACACTGTTGACTATTTCCTTTGCTGTACAGAAGCTTTTTGATTTTTATCAACCCCCATTAATTTGTTTTTGTTGTTTCTATATTTGATTTTTGGTCTTCAGTCACAAATTTTTTTGCCTAGACCAATATCTAGAAAAGTTTATCCTCCATTTTCTTCTATCATTTTTTCATGCCTTCCTTGCATTTAGGAATTTTTATCCATTTTGAATAAATTTTTTTATAGACAACAGAAAATGTCTCGTTCTTCTACTTGTTGCTTTCAAGTTTTCCCAGAATCATTTATTAAATAGGCCTTTCTTTCCCCAGTATATGTTGTTGTCTGTTTTACCAAAGATAAGTGGGTTGTAAGTAGATGGTTTCTAAGTTGTCTATCCTGTTCCATTGGTCTATGTCTCTACCTTTATACATGAGTCATTATGAGTTTTTTGTTTGTTTGTTTTGGGTTTTTTTTTTTTTTTTTTGGCCGGGACTGGGGTGAAACCCACCACCTCCGGCATGTAGGGTCAGTGCCCTACCCCTTTGAGCCATGGGCTCCACCCTTTTATGAGTTTTGAAATAAACAAAAATCAAAAAAATTAATATCTGAATGTATGGGAAACAAATTAAGCCCTCCTAACAAAATCAGTAAGCTGGGCAAGTTGAAACTTGCACATGTGAATCAGAAAGAGCATTGTCAACTGTGTTTCTTGAAAGTGAAAAATGGATTATAACAAGTCTGTCTCAAACATACCAATACCGTGCTCTTTTGTTCACCATAACCCTATAGTATAATTTGAAGTCTAGTAAGGGGAGACATCCAGATTTCTTTTTTGTTTGGGGTTTGTTTGTTTGTTTGTTTTGTAGTTAAGATTGTTTTGAGAGTCAGCACCTGTAGCTCCAAGGAGTGGGTCGCTAGCCCCATATACCAGAGATGGCAGGTTCAAACCCAGCCCGAGCCAAAAAAAAAAAAAAAAGAGATTGTTTTGGCCTTTTGGGCTCTTCCTTGGTTCCAATGAAGCTATCAAATAATATTTTTCTAGATCTGTGAAATATGACATTGGTATTTTGATGGGGATTCTATTGAATTGATAAATCACTTCGAGCAGTATGGACATTTCAACATGTTGATTTTACCAATCTATTAGAATATGCCATTTTCCATTTGTTTGTAATTTCTTTCATTATGTTTTGTAATTTTCCTGGTAGAGATCTGTCACCTCCTTGTTTAAATATATTCCTAGGTATTTTCTTTCCTTTGCAGCTATTAAAAATGGTATTGAGACTTTGATTTGACTCTCAGCTTGACTGTTACTATTGCATAGAAAGCCCAGTGATTTGTATACATTGATTTGGTAACCTGATACTTTGCTTAATTTATTTATCAATTTTAAGAGTCTTTCTTTGGTTATTCTAGATACAAGATCATATCATCAGAGAAAAAAGATGGTTTGACCTCCCCTTCCCCATTGGATACCCTTAGAAAGAAATTTTTTTAGTTACTTTGTTTCAAAAGAAGTTCATGAAAGCTAAACAAGCTAAAAGACCTTAAAAAATTATCTCATATGTGTAATCTTGAATAACACAAGAATATCTGTTGCTTTCTGGTTTCTTTTTACCAGATGAAAAAGTATAGCTAACAAGTAAATTCTGCTTACATGTAGTATGTGATTATTTCCTGCTACGTAGCTATAAAAGGTTCTTTATTCCCTCAAAATGTATAACTGGACCCAAATATAAACCTTTGCTAAAATTTTCATAAAATGCTTTATTCTTATTTATGTAACCATTCGCTAAATAATTAAATATGAATTATTGAAGTTTATACTTAAAATATTTTACAACACAATAAAGACATATAATCTCATCTGTAACTAAGGATTTTTCTAGAACACATAAAATACACTTTCATTTTATCAGGGTAGCTTAATAATTAAGCTGTTTTGTAATCTTCATATTTCTTGAGACATATTTAAGTTTAAAAGGGTCAGATTTGAGAAAAGCAATTCTTCACTGTGAGATTCCTACATATCACAGATGAGATAGAAACAAGGCACAAAGTAAGAATAAAAGAAAATTTTTTTAATGGTAAAGAGATAAACAAAATAGCCCTAAGTACAAATGCACACTCTGATCCAATAATGTAAAACGTGGGGGAGAAGCAGCTCCACAGGGGTAGGGAAAATATCTCCTTATCTAGACAGAGTTTTGTCCGTCGTTGGTTCATTCCTAGACCAGATTTTCTTTATCACAGAAAGGTTACACAATTTCAGAGGGAAAAAACATATGCCTTCTGCAGCCTCCTTGGGTGATTCATTCTACAGTGTCATACGCAGCAGGAGGCGCGCTGCTCCCCGAGTGGGTGGGACGGGGACAGCAATGTACAATTAAGCAGTCTCCATGAAAAGCAGTCATTTATAATCCATCTTTGTGGGAGACCTTACTCACTTTTACTATCTGCTACAAAAACATAGCTACCAAGCCTAGCTTTTGTGGCAAGCACTCGTATTTTTTAAAAGAGGCAAAGCTGAACTGAAAGTTCCCTTTTTGTCCCTTGTGGTTTTCTTCCTCTGAGAGAAGGCACAGCTAATCAGCGAGAGAGGCAAGGACGCTCCACATCTGTCTCAACAGCTTGGCTTCTCCTGCTTTTACTCCAGGAGAAAAGGGCATCATTCTGTCCCTGTTTACAGGGAGCCTCAAGTGATTTTTCAGTATAGCTCTTGTTCCTTCTGGTGATGTTCTTTTAAGGGCTTCAAAAAGGACAAAACAAAGAAAAAGAAAGACACATAGATACTGTCATCCAAAAGTATGACTTAGGTGATGGGGGCTGAATTATACTCTTACTTTGCACGATAGTTTTAAACATCTGGTCTGGTAACAAATCCATTGAAAGTTATTAAAATTTATTCAAAGGCTTTACTCTTATTCATATAACAAAGAGATTGCAACTTAATGTCCCTATATATGACATATTGTATTTGGTTTTCACATAATTTTTAAACATAAATTTGATTGCCTTAAAAAAACAGGAGAATATACTATATGTGTTACAACACGTATACACACAATATATGCGTACACACCCACAAATGTCCAGGTTTCTAGCCTTTCCTGAAGAGTCAGACAGCAGTAACCTTGGGTGAACATTCCCACAGGATGGCCCATGTGGGCCTGCAGCCCTATACAAGGGGCTTGTGTGCGGTACTTCATAATCCAACACCTACCTTGCCTCACTCATTTGCGTGACCGGCTTGGGCTTATGAAGCATGTGCATTTGCTCCACTGAAGGTTATAATCTCAAATTGCAATGAGACTCTCAGGCTGGTGGTGTGAAAACAGCATTAGATGAAACTGGGGCCAGCCCTACCAATTGTTCACTTTTATCAGCTACAATAAGGATGCTTTGACTCTCAACTTCCCTGATGTGGTCAGGATTAGATAAAATGTGTGCTAAATAAATAACACATCTGGTACATTGTCGCTCTCCAACAGGTAGCCGTTAGGACAAAGATGATGTCAGTGATTACTGTGAGGTCAGAGACGTGACAGCAGAGTGGGCAAGGTTTGAAGACAACAGTTTTCTCCGTGGAAAAGAAAAGTGAATTTGATCACAACAGAGCCCTTTAGCACTTAGTATCTTCAATAAAGGCTCCAGGGCAGGATATTAAACCTTGTTCCTTTTGATTTTAGATTTCTACAAAATAAACTTTCAAGTCTTCACGACGCTTTTCAAGCAGGTTCACAGGAGGACAGCGGCTTTTCAATGCCTGTAATAAAACTCAGCTAAAATAAAATATAATTAATTTGTAATTCACCAGTTATAAAAAAGGAGGACAGATTAAAAATCTGCTGTGAAATGCTGAGCTTTTCAATAGTCTGACTTGTGACTTGGACAGGAATTATGTGTTTCAATAAAACAGGATGGGAAAATCGTCTTATGAAGTGAAGATGGTATTTCTCTCTGGGAAAGCCTTTGTTATTGAGTGAATAATAATGATAGTTGAACATGCAGCTGTCTTTGTGGGTTAAAGGATGTTTTAATGTCTTAGTGAGAAATGACTTAAAATATATGCTTGTCTTAAGTCAGTTTAGGCTGCTACAACAAAATACTGTCAATTTGGTAGCTTATAAACAAAGGAAATTGTTACTTGCATTTCTGGATCTGCCATCTGAGATCAAGGCCCTGGCATATTTGGTGTCTAAGGAAGCCACTTTCTGGTTTACAGACAGTGACTTCTTAATGTCTTCACGTGGTGAAGGGGCTAGCTAGCTCTTTGGGGCCTGTTTTATATGAGGACACAAGTCTCATTCTTGAGGACTCCAACCTCATGATCTAATCACTTCCCAAAGATCTCACCTCCTTATATCATTACATTGGTGATTAAGTGTTCAATGTATGAATTTTGGGAGAACACAGCATTAAAACCATAGCAATGCTAGTTGTAGACATTAACAAATAGCACTGAACAAGAATGAAGGGTTACTGGTGGATAGGAATCTTACAATTTTTTAAAAAATGAAATTTTTCTTATTCTCTTCAGTCAAATTTATGAAATGGGCAGATTTCCCAATGGACTTGTGAAAT
The DNA here is from genome assembly GCA_963574575.1 of Galagoides demidoff. Lineage (NCBI taxonomy): Eukaryota > Metazoa > Chordata > Mammalia > Primates > Galagidae > Galagoides > Galagoides demidoff. Next base: position 52,603 of record CAUYQV010011589.1, read on the forward strand.
AAATTTAGATTTGCAAAGTCAGAACTAGGAGCCATAGACGAGTTTTCTGTTTTATAGATATTTTCACTGTCTTTTGATAGTTTAGCTATGTCTATTCAAGTAGTTTCAAGTACTAGTCTGCCAAGAGAGAAAAAGCATAAGATGCCAGTAGTTTAAAGGCTTTTTTTTTTCATAATGCTGACTTTTTATTAAAACAGAGGTCTAAGAAGGCAGCATGCTAAGAAACTTTATGGAGGAGGTCAGATCTTTTCCTGCTTACAAAAGAAGTGGGAAACGTGAGTGCTAGACTTCAGCTAACTTCACTGAGAAGTACGCTTACTTTCTTTTTTATGTATTGTACACTATTTGAAAATAATTGTTTTCCCACAATCTAAAAGGAGATAAATGATTACAGATGAAGCTTATGATCAAAAATTGCATCCGTAAGAAAGAACTGCCATAAAAAACAAGTTTTAGGAAATCAAACGTGTTTTGAAGGCTGTGAAATTTGCTTATTAATATTGATGACCCATCACTGTTTCAATCAGCCCTCATGAAATAATTTTGTAAAATGAAGGGAAAGGGGAACAATTGCATTTCACTTCCACTAAGAAAGAGGGTTTATATAGTAGCTTTTTATATTTAAATAAAGAGAATGTAAGAAATTATGCCAGCTGGTATAATGTAAGAATCTGTAAGTTAAGCTCCACAACCAAATTGCCTTATTTTTACTGTAAACTCTGTCTTCGCATGGGTAGTCTGCTAATATTTATTGAGCAGTATTGAATGTCCTCAATTCTCTCTTCTTTCCTTATTCATGCAAATATAAATATTTTTTGACTGCCTCCAATGCGCCATATCCTATGTCAAGCATCAGGAATGTGGCACTAAGAAAGGTAAAGTCCTTATCTAATAGAATGCTCCAGCTACGTGGGGCAGATTGAGATAGAGAAGTTCACACATATGAGCAGAGCGCTAACCTAGCCATAGACCAAGTTCCTGCAAAAGTGGTATTTAAGCAAAAGGCGAAGGATGCATGAGGGGGACTCAAATGATGGGAAGAGGGCAGAGAAACGTAGGGTGGAGGCAGGTGCAGGGAAGAGTGGACCAGTATGTGGCACAGGGCGTGTGGCATCTTGGGAGCAGACAGAGTAGAAAGAAGTATATTTAGAATGGCAGGAACTTAGAATGGAAGGACCCAGGCTGAAGAGAGTAGCTGCAACCCAGTCGAGGAGTGTGTCTTGTGTCCTGAGATAAAGGAGAAGCTTCTTTAAGAGAAACAGGCATGCTTGCCAGTGATGGTGGGTGAAGGCAGCAGAGGCAAGAGAAGGATTTTTTTCTTTGTTTCTCTATAGATGAGCAAAACCCCAAATTGCAGCTCAGGGTAACTGTATAATGCTGTGGGATTGCAAACTAATGCAGCTTTCATGGAACGAAGTATGAAGAATCCTCAAAGAGCTAAAAATAAACCTTCTATTTGATCCCATAATCTAGGCATCTACCCAGAAGGAAAAAAAAATCCTAAGGATATTTGTTCTAGAATGTTTGCCATAATCCACAGTCATCAAGACTTGGAACTGGCTTGGCGCCTGTGGCTCAATCGGCTAAGGCACCAGCCACATACACCTAACGTGGCTGGTTCGAATCCCCAGCCTGGACCTGCCAAACAATGATGGCTGCAACCAAAAAATGGCCAGGTGTTGTGGCGGGCACCTGTGGTCCCAGCTACTTGGGAGGTGGAGACAGGAGACTCACTTGAACCCAAGAGTTGGAGGTTGCTATGAGCTGTGATGCCATGGCACCCTACCCAGGGGGATAGCTTGAGGCTCCATCTCAAAAAAAAAAAAAAGACTTGGAACTAACCCAAGTGTCCATCAAGCCATGAATGGATTAATAAACTATGGTATGTGCACACCATGGAATAGTATTCAGCAATAAAAATGAGGGAGACTTTACATCTTTTGTATTCACCTGGAAGGAGTTGAAGAACATTTTTCTTAGTAAAGTATTACGAGATGGGAAAAGCAAGTATCCAATGTACTCCATACTAATATGAAACCATTAGAGCAAATATCAAACCTCAGGTTTTATAATTCCTTCCTAATATATTGTGTTACCTGTACACAATTTGGAAGACAATTTCCTCCTGCCCACTTTCCACCTCATTCATACATTTATAAGTTGAGATCCCTTGCTGAAGAACTAGACTCTCACAAGAGAGAGAAAAACATTACTAAATCCAAGTGAGGGGAGGGGAGAGGAGGGAGAGGGAAAAGGGGGTGCTCCCTCCCTGGTGTGCTGGCCCCTAAGGTGAACAGTGTAAGGAGAGACGGCACAGCCCATCCGGAAGGGCTCAGCTACAACTTGAACTTCACCTAACAAACCCAAACAATGTGACCTAATCATTTGTACCCTCACATTAATCTGAAATTTTAAAAAAAGATGTGCCAAATAACACTACGTTTGTAGTTGATGGAAATAATCCAGTAGAAACAACAATAAAAATTTTATATGTAAGAAAAAGAAGAAAATGGAGACGTGATGACCTTGAGTGTGTTGGGGCAGTGGTAACTAATGTCCCTCTCAGTTGATGGCCTTAGAGAGGAACCTGGAGTCTTCATCCCACTCCTGGGACCTGGGAATTCTCCTCAGACCTACTCTTTCTCTCAGTGAAAAACAAAAAGGTTATATAACTTCGAGAAATAAAAATAAGGTGTGAACTGGAACTCTGGAAGAGTAAAGTGAAAGGTTTAAGAAAACAGTGTGATGGTAGGATTTATTCCGTGTGAATGATTTCAAATATAAATAAAAATTGTAAAAGTATTTTAATGGAAAATAAAATTACTGTGTACCTAAAGCACAACAAAAATAATGAGGAACATGTTGAAGAGACGCGAATGTGTTATTTTATGTATACTTCCACATGTTTTTTATATTAAAATTCAACTAATGTGTCATGGAGCATGAATATTTAATACTCTAGAAAATGGTAGTCTTCCTCAATCAGTTAGAAAAAGAATGGTAGAGGGACACCTATAAATACAACCCCGGACAGAAACTGGGAGGCAAAAATTAAATGCTGACAGGCCGAAGGTAACATCAGAGAGTTCTTTGGCTATTTCAACTAATTGAGAATATTGGCGAGGGAAATGAATTGCTTGCAAAAGCTGTGACCTGTTTACCAGCTAATTTTCTAACACTTTAGAAAAATCTGTCATTTAAAGTAAGTTGAATATTACAACCTTTGCGGTAGAAGTGACAAGCAATTGCTTTTCGCGTTGCCATGTCTATGGCATTTCTGAGATAAAAATACATCTTTTTTAGTAGGACTGGAATGCTACCATTTATTCTCTGGGTGGTAATTTTCTAATTATGAAGCAGTCTATTGAAATGTTATGTGTCTCCTCAAGCTCTGTGAAAATGCAATGGGGATTCTGTTTCTGAAGGTGATTCATGTGCATGACTCTCCCCGAAATATAACGAAGTAAGCAAAGTTGATAAATAGTCATTCTGTGTGTACACATTATAATTGAGGTTACAATAGATTTTGGAAAACAAAAACAGAGAATACAGTTTGGATCTTATCCCATTATAGGAATTTTTATTGGCATTAGTGACAACATCAAGGCCAAAGCCTTTTAGAAAATGAATCATCACTTAGTACGTGATCTGTTTTTATTTTTTATGAAATGACATCATTAGAACCTTTACCTGAAGGTATTCTTTATTACAATCTAAAGATTTAAGAATAAAATTTATGCCACCAGACCAATGGTTTTAATCTAAAATCTTTAGTGTTCAATGAAGGATGTTGCCTGTCCTGGGGAGCACAATCTTTGATTGTAGCCAGTTTAGCATTTTATGATGTATCAGTCTCTGTTTTTGCATCGTGTCCTTTTTTCCTCTCTACTTGTTTCATATGTTATATCTTGTCTCCTTCAAATGATTATACAGACCATTAGGGCAATTATCAAACCTTGGATTTTATATCATCTTCCTAACGCATTGTGTTCCCTGGACACAATTTGGAAGATACCTTCCTCCTGCCCACTTTCCACCTCATTCATCTATTTATCAACTATGCATCGAGCTCCCTCTCTGAACATGCTTAACTCTCTCTGTGCAGTGGGAAAATCAACAAAATTTCCTGTTCCCATCAAAGCCTTATTCTCTTAATGTGCCCCCAGGGCCTTAAGAATCAATTCCCAAATCCTATTATCAATTCCTCCCTAAAACATGTAAAGTCTATAGGAATGAGAGACACGTCCTTAGTAACAATTAGCATCCTGGAATTGCAAGATTCGAAAGTTTATGATAGTTTACTTGGCAGCAAGGAGACTTTATGAACTCTGAAATGCACCCTTTCTTTTATTCCGTTAAAAATTCAAGAATTTTAAAATACTAGGGATCAGGCCAATATGTGTAATATTAGGGTTGTGGGGATATAAATGTAGGATTTCGTGAGAATAACAAGTTCATCTTAGGCTGTACCACACAGCTGATATTTTGCTTGTTTTAAAAACCCTAAAAGTTAGTTTGGCAGTTTATATAGTGATTTAAAATTGTCATTTCAGGTCTTTTTAAAAATGTAATTTCTTGAGTTTTATGCTCCGGCAGTTTTACTATGGAATTAGCCAAGGTAGTTTTATAGCAATAAGGGATGTCTTATTGAAGAAGCCTGCTAGTACTTTATCTTTTATGTGGTATTCCTTTATTTTGTGCTCCAAAATAATTGAAAAGTAGAAATTGCACCTAAAGAAATAGCTTCAAGTATGATCTGAAATTACCGGGACATACATTTTCTTTGGTTTTTAAATAAAATAATATTCATCTCACACTATAGAAATTATTGGGTTGATGTTAATGATTCAATAGGTACTAGAGGCTTTAGATGGTTATTTAATGCCAAGAAGATGTCTGGTAATTCTAAAAGTTGACGATCACAAGTTTATTGCCACACTGTGGGTACAGTTTCAAATCACAAGGCAAGCAGAAAAGAAGCAAAGCCAACACTCTTGCTTAGAAAGGCAATGGTGAATTTGCTTGGAGGCCCAACCTGGTGTATAAATTGAAGTCTCTTGGTAATAGTGATTTAATATCATTGTAAGAATGTGAGCAAAAAACTACCAGTGTCAGAGGTAGAGGGTTATAGGTTATTTATAGACTTTTTATTATTGGTGCTTTCATTCCATTGCATGTAAAGTGCTTTCTGAACGTCCCTCTGACAATGCTGAAACTCCTTTATTTGTCACCTCCCTTAAAGTGAGTTAACAGGGTGTCCTTTTCAAAGGACACATTTCTCTGATTCCTAATCAATGTAAGGGGATGATGCTGAGGCAAAGTGCTAAAGTTCATCATTCCACTTCATTTTCATCTACGGAGTTAGACAAGTAAACCTTAGCCAGATTTCTATACATAGTGATGTGATTCCTACGTAATGATGGGGTCCTGTGTATTTAAATAACCTAAACCAATTTCAGTAAGGTGCAAAATTATAGTCAGAAGTAATTTAGATAAGACAAGGGAGTATGACTTTGTTTTCTCATGGAACTAAACCAAGGAACGGGCCTGGTATAGTCAAACTCAAAGATAATCAGAACCAGAGCTGGAAACCCCATCAAAATCCCTTTGTATGGAAGATCTCTGAAGCTTTCTACCTTATAGTTAACTTCCTTCATCTGGGTAGATAGCAATACAACCAGAAAACTAAATTAGATGAGCTTCCTAGGAAAATACATGGGGTCCACATTCATACTGGAAGAAGTAATTCAGAAAAAATTAACAGCTGAAAAACCTATGATCTGTGGCCATCTTTCATGGATAGCATCAGTTTTTGTTTCTGATAAAAAGAACATCAAACCTAGGGAAGAATGATGGATGGCTAGGTGTGGTCATGTACTCACCCTCATTAGCTACTTCTGCTCCTAAAATTAACCAGCCAAGTAATAACCACATGGATCTGATGGTTGGAATAGAGGGAATATGGTGAAAGGGGGACTGATATGGGAGTGCATATCCCAAAAGATAATAAAGGAAAGTAAAGAGATTCCAGATAGATAAAACAGGGAGGACCCCTCAAATCACAGTGTGAAACAACCAACGACTAAAGACTTTCATAGCACCGAAAGTATCAGAAAAATCAAATTATGGCCAAGAGAGAGAAGAAACGTGGAAAGTTAAATAAACTTAGCAAGTGTGAATCAAAGCAGATGAAGACGCAGAGGGCTTTCACAGCATCTGCCATAGGAGTATTTCATAAACATTAGCCTCAGTAAACATTGTTTATGAGGATAACCAGAAATTATCTAGGTGATTAGCAGTGCAATCAGCAAACTAAATTAGATGGACTTCCTAGAAAAATATGTCATGCATATTCATATGAAAATAATTAATTCAGGGGATTAATGAAATTTCAGAAAGGGAAGACTAATTAGAAGAATAATTTAAAAAATAACCTCATTAATGTTGATTAGCTTTACAATAGTTTATAGAGGAAGATTAAAGAAAGGCAATAAATAGTAAGAGATATGAAGAAAATCAGCTAAGAAAATAGAGAAAAATATAATACATGGAATTGTCACTCTTTAAAAAAAGTCAGTTTTCTTTCGGAAAGTAAATAGAAAAAATAAAAATATAGAAAGTATAAGGAGAAAAGCAATTGCATGTTTTGAGGATGTCAATAATTTCTGTTAACTCTTAAAGAATAACCTTAAAAATTATGAACAAAATATAAATATTTGCTTTACTTTCAAAGAGATAAAATTACCAAAGTAATGTAAATTATATGTAATTTAAGTAAATTATTTGGGAGATCTGTCCCTTATATGTTTTCAGTTCAGATACCATTAATAATTTGTGCAGCAACAGAAATGGAAAATAAGGGAGGGAAGATTTTCAAAATAACATTAGATCCTTTATTTTAGATAATATTGTGAGGAATTTCACATCTTAATCCACTTTTGTCATCAAACTAATGGAAAATATACTAGAAACCTAAGTTCAATACTTGAATCATTTTCAATAATGGTTCTTGAAATTAAAAGTTCTTTCAGTGTTAACAGGTTAAAGAGGACTTCAGGCTAAAATTGAAAGCACTTGAAAAATTGAGGAACAAATTAGGTATCAGAAACAAATGGACTTTTTTGAGAAAAGTATTTTCTTTTTTTTTTTTTTTTTTTTGAGACAGAGCCTCAAGCTATCCCCCTGGGTAGAGTGCCATGGCATCACAGCTCATAGCAACCTCCAACTCCTGGGCTCAAGCGAGTCTCCTGCCTCAGCCTCCCAAGTCGCTGGGACCACAGGCGCCCGCCATAACGCCCAGCCATT
>CAUYQV010011591.1:0-11619 GCA_963574575.1 Galagoides demidoff
TTTTTCCTAGATGTCTTCTTCTAAAACATCTTTAAAAATTATGATTCCATATTAAGCTATGTCTTACATGCTGCTAAAACATTGACAATATAATTTCACTCATGTAAATATTAAGTTAGAATTTCTACTGGCACTCCTTTAAAATTTTTAAATTTTGGCTTCTATTTCCATGAACATGTTAATCTTTCTTTCTTCTTCAAATTGTGGCCAGTAGTATTTTACCATTTTTGTTAAATAATTTATATTTCAGAAGATTTTTAAAATGCATTTTGTACAGCTTTTTTAAAGTTGATTTCACTAAACTATGCTTCTAAAATTACTAATTTTATCATTACCAGAAGCCCCAAACCTCTCCTCATATCTCTTTCTTTTCTTTTTTTATTAAGTGCATCTGATTATTTGAAGCTCAGCCTTTACTTTTAGTAGAACTTTTTTTTTTTTGCAGTTTTTGGCCAGGGCTGGATTTGAACCCACCACCTCCAGCATATGGGGCCAGTGCCTTCCTCCTTTGAGCCACAGGAACCACCTGCCCAGTAGAACTTATTTTTATAAGCAAAGACATTGAGTTGTTTGTTATAAAAAGGTGCCAAGGGATTTGTGAGTCTTTCTTAAACACTGAGTTTAGGATGCAATTAAGAACATCTATAGCAATTAAAAATGATTAATCAAAAAGATTTTAAAAATTGCTCTAATGCAAAAGAAATGTAAATAATTATTATAAAGTAATAACTTATCTTTATAGTTAAAGTTTAAGTCAAGCAATGTATCAATATGATCTATAGCAGACAACCTAAGATTTTATCAACTTTTTAATGTACTTGAAATACTATTATAGTTCAGGATTTTGCTCAACAGCTTTTGATTGTTTAACTCTTCCATGTTATAAATGAACCCAATTAAAGAACACTATTAATGGTTACATTTCTGCCGTATTATTTACAAGGAATTACCAAAGCCAGTACAACTCTGAAGAAAAGACATTTTTTCTTTTCCTTCAAAGCAGCTGGTCATAGAGAAGGATTGCTCCCTCAAGAACCATAAAATTCTTCCATTTGACAGCCAAGCAGAAAAGGTGAGAATAAAATAAACAGCACTGCTAACAGGAGCTGTCACCATGATGAATGCTGATGAGGAGTAATTAATGTGGAATCTTTTAAGCAAAGCCCAGAGGTCTGAGCCGCTGCCCGCTGACTTAAAGATGGGAGGAAGGAAAAAGGACCAAAGGGTGAAGAAACCTCTCAGAGAAAATACTGCTTTTTGGATTCCACGTACAGTCATTAGTCACTTAAATAACGGAAATACATTCAGAGAAATTCACCGTTGGACAATTTTGTGAATGTCAGTATTTTGTCAATAGGAACCTAGATGGTATAACCTCTTATATTCCTAAGTAGCCTATTGCTCCTAGGCTAAAACCTGTACAGTGTGAGACTCTGCTAAATACTGTAGGCAACCATAACACAATGGTAAATAATTGTGTATCTAACATATTATAGAAAATGTAGTGTAAAAACTGAAAGTGACACACCTGTAAAGGACACTTAACTATGGATGGAATTTATAGGACTGGAAGTTGCTCTGGATGAGTCAGTGGGAGTGAGTGGTGAGTGAATGAGAAGGCCTAGGACGTTACTGTAACTACTGTAGACTTTATAAACAATGTACATTTAGTCTACACTAAATTTATTAAAACACAAATTAATTGTGCTATGATGTTACTCTGGCTACAGTATCACTGGGAGATAGTAACACTTCAGCTCCATTTAAAGTCCATGGTACCACCCTCCTATATCCAGCAGATCATTGACCAAAGCATTGTTTTGTGGCACATGACTATAACTTATCATTTTATTTTATTTGTTTTAATTCTTTATTAAATCACGACCATATACATTGATGCATTTATGAGGTACAGTGTGCTGATTTGATATACAATGTGGAATGCTTACATCTAAGTGATTAACATAACCTAAATTTAACTTTTTTTTTCTTCTTAATTCTTCTCCAAACATAGACTGTGTGGTCATTTTGGAACTGTTAGGTTCGTGGTTTCTAATTTTTAAGATGGTTACTCTTTATAATTCTTTGGTAAGATATTCAATTTCAAAAGGCAAGGACAGCAGGAATATTGTTGTATCAAGGAGGAAAGAAAAAGGAAGGGAGTGTCTGAGTCAGTGGTTAAGATACCAGTGCCACAGGTCTACCAACAGCCTCCTACCTAAAGGAAAGTCTTTGACCACTTGACTGATACTGTGAATTTGCCTCTGCTATGTAGTTTCAGCAGAATATCTTTTGGTCATTGTAGGTCTAAAAAAAGCTGAACCATTAAACCTTTATGATTGCCTCAACCTCTCTGAAAGCCTTGTTATCAGATTTCTTTTCTCTGTGTTCATGAGTGTGTACAGTGATGTCAAAAATTTTTTCACGTATTTGCTATTATTATTACGTTAGGAAAATGCCTGTTCATTGCCTTTGGTATTTGTTAATAGTGGCTATTTTTCCAAACTGTTATTAACTAAACAAATATTATCCAGTATCTATAATGTGTAAGGCAATGTTTTAGGAAACAGAACAGAGAATAGAAAGCACAAATTTAATGCTTTTGTTGTATTTATATAATTCAGTAATGCTAAAATTATTTCTTTTTTGCCTTGGCATTTGACATTGCAATATTCTCATGCTATTTTCACAGAGAAACATTCAAATGTCTATATAAACAAATTTTAAAAAAAACTTTAGGACTGTGAGTTATTGTCACACTGAAAAATAAAATTAACTTCTTTACAATGAGTTGAATTTAACCAAGTGTACTTAATTTATTTTGCGCTGTATCTTTATTTCCTTTTAAACATTTAATTAAGTTAATTTTATTTTGGTATATGAGTTATATGTTTTTTAAAAATATTACTAAAATAACAATATATTATTTGTCATTTCCATGTCTTCAATTCACTTCCATTTTGAAAGTCTGTTCCTATGTTGTGAAAGAATTTTACTGATCACTGTTTTAGCCTTTTTACTAATTGCTACACATTGATATTTACTTTTTTATCTGATTGGTGTCAATATTCCTTTCAGTTCCTATCAGCATGATCTTTTCAAAAATCTAATATGCTAATAGTTTGTTAGGAATTCATCAAATATTCCCCAAGGTGAAGCATATTTTGCAATCTCTTTAATTATATAACATTGATACCTATTTCCTTCAAGTCTTTTCATAGCTTGGAAGCTCATTTATTTTTATCAATTTATTCATCGATAAATTGGTAATGTATGTTTAGTTTGACAAGAAAATGCCCAAGTGTATTCCAAAGTATGTTTCAAATGAAGGAGAGCTCCCGATGCTCCCCATTCTTGTCAGCTTCTGGTGTTGTCTGTGGTCAGAATGTTTGATGTTTTAGTAGGTGTGTGATCGTATCTCTTTATGTGACATACATGATATTTAACATCTTTTCAAATGATTATTTTGCATTTGTCTTTGGTTAGATGTCTTCGGTCAATTTTTATTGTGTCCTTTGTCTTCTTATTGTTAATTTTAGAGGTAATTTGTATATTTTGGATAGAAGCCTGTCTTTTGCCTTATTGAATTTAAGATATACATTCCCAAGATTTTGACATGGAAATATCAAATAGTCTATTGGACATATGGGTCTGTAGTTCACGGAAGAATTCTTCACTAGTGATAAAAATGTGGGAACCAGCAACCTTTATTGGATTTTTAAAGCCAGGAGACCAGATAAGGTTCAAATGAGCAACCCAATAACAAAAACACAAGCAAACGGAAGATCGAAACTCAAGGCGTTCTTGTATTTAGAGGACAGTAGTGAGGTCTCAAGCAAAAGAGATTGAGAAGGAACAACCCAAAGGAAGGAAAAGCAGAACATAAGGTGTCTGTAAACCAACTGAAGCAAAAGAGAGGAGAGAAAGCTCAACTGTGTCCTATGTGCCTGATAGTTTAAATGGGCACATGACAGACACAACAATTGTAGTTAGTAAAATGTGAGTCACTGGGGATCTCTGACAGTGCAGTTTTCATGAAGTTATGCATGGAAAACCTGTTTATTCTTGATTCTTAAGAGAGTGAAGGAGGAGTATTTGGAGATTGGGAATTAAAGAGTTTTTCTCTAAAAGAGCTAGAGAAAATGATGATGGAAAAAGGTGCACAGGGTGCTGTTTCCAAGGAAAGAAAAACCATTGAGAAATAAACACCCTGTTTACATGCTGAGGAGGATTAGTCAATCAAAAGGGAAAATTATTTGAAGTATGTTGTCTTTAAATATGTGAAAGATAAAGCTATCTATGCCCAAACTAGGTTGGGATCTTGAATATTTTTTTATAATATGGTAGAAGACATGAAGGCGAGGACAGAAATTTGGAAATACAGAATGGTCTCTGAGCAGGTTGAAGATCGCAAATTATACTAAAAACGACCAGAGTGACTACTTTTCTCCAGCCATATTTAACTGCATTGGTTCAGGGAAGGAGCAGGTGGAGAGTTGTGAGTGTGCTTGAGTAAAAATAAAATAATAGGATAAAATAAAGTAAAATAAAATAAAATAAAAGTGAAGGCAGCTAATTGGAGTTTTTGGTGTAGGCATCTGAATGATTTTAATGAATTTGTCTTGAGATTTAGGCTGAATTAACAGGGAAGCTAGAGTTTGAGAAAGGAACAATCCCTCCTCGTTCACAAATACTGAAAAAATAGTGCAGTAGGTGGACTGAAGACCCCAAGCCAGTGGGAGAAATATTGGGATCAGTATGGAGTCATTATATTTCATTCATAATTTCAAGATTAACAAAAATGGACTAACCTGAGCCAGAGTGAGACCACATCTCGAAAAATAGCTGGACATTGTGGCTGGTGCCTCTAGTCCCACCTACTTAGGGGGTTGAAGCAAAAGAATTGTTTAGGCCAAGAGTTTGAAGTTGCTGTGAGCTATGACGCCATTGTACTCTATTGAGAGTGACAAAGTGAGACTCTGTCTGTCTTAAAAAAAAAAAAATGATTAACAAACATGTTGAATTTTAGTTACACCCTTTTATCATTCTTCGTTTTGTGTACCTATGTTTTTATTATTTTATCTTGTTAGCATATTCCAGAGTTTTTGTTTGTTTGTTTGTTTGGTTTTTTGAGACAGAGTCTCACTGTGTTGCCCCTGGCAGAGTGCTGTGCTGTTACAGCTCACAGCAACCTTAAATTCTTGGGCTTAAGCAATTCTCTTGCCTCAGCCACCCAAGTAGCTGGGACTACAGGCAGTGGCCACAATACCCAGCTATTTTTGTTGTTGTTGTTGTTTGGCTGGCCCAGGTCAGGTTTGAACCCTGGTGTTTGTGGCTGGCTCCTTCACCATTGAGCAACAGGCACCCAGCCACCAGAGATATTTTTAACCTGTGTATTCCTTACTCCAAAAATTTAACTTATAAAATTTGTTGGTATTGCTGTCTTATTTGGCATTCTAATTTATTTTTTTATTTTCCTTGGTTTTGTTTTAAATATTAATACCTTTGTAATGTATTGAAATACATTCCTATTGAATTGCTATCCCATTGTTTTTAAATTTTTTTTTATGATGTCTTTGCCAGACACTTGGTTGAATCTTGCTTGCCCTTTCTTAATGTATACAGTTACTAATATAGTTTATTTTTAGTCAAATCAGGTATTTTTTAAACTGCAGTATGCAGTTTTTCTGTGGATGTGTTTGATTATGACTCACGTGTAATCTTGTTTGGGTTTCTCCTTATTTTATACTTCCTATGGGAATTCATTGTTTTCTATCTTCTGATGTCAACTATTCTTATCTATCTTTTGTTATGTATATTTTTTGTTATATATTGAGTGACTGTTGATATACTGAGTGGTAATTAGTGTCAAAAACACTAGTCCAAGCAATATGGGACTACATAGGCATCCATACAACAGAGACATAATATGCTCATGTGTGCTGCAAATGTTTGAGAGAAAGCATTATTATGAAGTATTTCACAACACTCTTTGATTACCAAAGTCTATTAATGACATTTTTTTAGGATATAAACATATAAATTTATTTATTTATTTATTTTTATTTCTGTATGTATTTGTTTATTTATTGCTTCAGGTTCATTGAGGGTACAAAGAATTAGGTTACGCTGATTGTGGTTGTTAGGTAAAGTCCCTCTTATAATTCTGTTCTTCCCCCAAGAGATGTGCCATATGCTATAACCCCAATCCTCCTCTGTCCTCACCTCTCCCAGCTCCCTCATCCCTCAGCCCCTCTTGAATTGATTTGAGCTTTTCTCTTATGTGGATATGTATTAGATCATCTATTGGCTTCATATTAGAATTGAGTACAGTGGATTCTTACTTCTCTATCCTCTTTTTATTTTCCTTTTTTTTTAAATTAAATCATAGCTGTGTACATTAATGCAGTCATGAGGTATAATGTGCCAGTTTTATATACAATTTGAAATATTGTCATCAAACCTGTTAACATAGCCTTCATGGCATTTTCTTAGTTATTGTGTTAAGACATTTATACTCTACATTTAGAAGAATGTGTTCCAACTCTATCCAGGTTAATCCAAAAGATGTAATCTCTATCTTTTTAATGGCTGAATAAATTCCATGGTGTACATATACCACAGCTTATTAATCCATTCCTGGGTTGGTGAGCATTTAGGTTGTTTCCACATTTTGAAGATTATCAATTAAGCTGCAATAGTGCAAATGGTCTTATGATAAAATGATTTTTTTCTTCTGAGTATATGCCTAGTAAGAATAGCCCATATCACAAAGTCACTTGGTTTAAGTATATTTTGTATTAGAGAGAAGAAAAGGAAAAGAGTGAGAGTGCGGGAGATGACCTGGCACACTAAAAAAAGGAAAAGGAAGAATCCTCACTGTTAAGGACATTTCAACATCCTGAGTTGCAGTAGTTTGGTGCATATTTATTTTGAACACCAATAATTGCTAATGACCATTTCAGAAATTTTTCTGTCAGATTGTTGACTGTCAATGAACGTAGTAATCCTTTGCTTATCTATACTTTAGAATAAGCAACACATACTTGTAATACCGATCTTTCCCATTGGCCGTTCCTGCATATTAATAGGCTTTTTCTCTCTTCAGAAGAGTCTTCCCTGAGCTTTCCTGTTCATTTGTTTCCTACTAGAATCCAAATTTTATTTTTTTAATTAAATCATAGCTGTGTACATTAATACTGTCATGGGGTACACTGTGCTGTCTTTATATACAATTTGAAATATTTTCATCAAGCTGGTTAACATAGCTTTCGTGTCATTTTCTTAGTTATTGTGCTAAGACATTTATATTCTACATTTAGAAAAATTCACATGTAGCCTTATAAGATGAACCATAGATGTGATCCCCCCAATCACCCTCCATCCACCTTCCTCCCCCTTCCCTCCTTCTCCACTTTCCCCATATTCTTGGGCTGAAATTGGGTTATAGATTTCCTATGAAAGCTATAAAGAAGTTTCATAGTAGGGCTGAGTACATTGGATACTTTTTCTTCCATTCTTGAGCTACTTTGCTAAGAAGAATACTTTCTAGCTCCATCCATGTAAACATGAAAGAGGTAAAGTCTCCATCTTTCTTTAGGACTCCATGGTGTACATATACCACAATTTATTAATCCATTTGTGGGTTGATGAGCACTTGGGCTTTTTCCATGACCTAGCAATTATGAATTGGGCTGCAATAAAAATTCAGGTACAAATATCTCTATTGTAGAGTGATTTTTGGTCTTCTGGATATATACCTAGTAGAGGAATTATAGGATCAAATAGCAGGTCTATTTTTAGTTCTCTAAGTACTCTCCAGATGTCTTTCCAAAAGGAACCTATTAGTTCGCAATCCCACCGGCAGTGTAGAAGTGTTCCCTTTTCTCCACAACCACTCTAGCATCTGTGCTTTTGGGACTTTGTGATATGGGCTAATCTTATTGGTGTTAGATGATATCTCAAAGTAGTCTTGATTTGCATTTCTCTGATGATTAAGGATGATGAATATTTTTTCATATATCTGTAGGCCATGCACCTGTCTTCTTTATAGAGGTTCTCTTCAAGTCCTTTGCCCACCGTGAGATGGGATCACTTGTTCTCTTCTTGATAATACATTTGAGTTCTCTGTGGAGTCTGGTTATTAAACCTTTGTTGGAGACATGACCAGCAAATATCTTCTCCCATTCTGAGGGCTGTCTGCTCGTATTACTCACTGTGTTCTGTGCAGAAGTTTTTAGTTTGATGAGGTCCCAGTTCAATGTTGCTTCAATTGCCCAGGGGTCCTCCTCATAAAATTTACGCCTAGGCTGATTTCTTCAAGTGTTTTCCCTACACTTTATTCTAGTAATTTTATAGTTTCATGTCTTAAGTTTAAATCTTTAATCCAGTGAGAGTCTATCTTAGTGGGAAAGGTGTGGATCTACTTTCAGTCTTCTGCAGGTTGCCAGCCAGTTTGCCCAGCACCATTTGTTAAATGGGGAATCTTTTCCCCACTTAATGTTTTTAATTGGCTTGTCAAAGATAAGGTAACAGTAGGTAGCTGGATTCATCTCTTGGCTCTCTATTCTGTTCCATACATCTACCTCCCTGTTTTTGTGCCAGTACCATGCTGTTTTGATCACTATTGATTTAAAGTATAGTTTGAGGCCTGGTAGTATGATTCCTCCTGCTTTGTTTTTATTTCTGAGTAATGTTTTGGCTATTCAATGTTTTTTATATCCATATAAAATGACATATTATTTTTTTGAGATCTTTAAAGTATGACAATGGAGCTTTAACAGGGATTGCATTAAAATTATATATTTCTTTGGGTAGTATGTACATTTTAACAATGTTAATTATTCCCAGCCATGAGCAAGATATGTTTTTCCATTTGCTAACATTTTCAGCTATTTCTTTTCTTAGAGTTTCATAGGTCTCTTTATAGAGATCTTTCACATCCTTTATTAGGTAAACTCCCAAGTATTTTATCTTTTTTGGCACTACTTTGAATGGAATAGAGCTCTTGACTATTTTTTCAGCTTGACTGTTGTTCGTGTATATAAAGGCTACAGATTTATGAGTTATTTTGTAACCTGAGATGCTGCTGTATTCCTTGATCACTTCTAAGAGTTTTGTAGTAGAATCCCTGGTGTTTTCCAGGTATACAATCATATCATCTGCGAAGAGTGAAAGTTTAATCTCTTCTGATCCTAAATGGATACCCTTCATTGTGTTTTCTTCCCTAATTATGATGGCTAAAACTTCCATTACAATGTTAAAGAGCAATGGAGACAATGGGCAACCTTGCCTGGTTCGTTATCTGAGTGGAAATGATTTCAACTTAATTCCATTCAATATGATATTGGCTGTGAATTTGCTGTAGAGGGCCTCTATCAATTTGAGAAATGTCCCTTCTATACCAAATTTCTTAAGTGTTCTGATCATGAAAGGATGCCAGATATTATCAAAAGCTTTATCTGCAACAAGTGAGAGAATCATGTGTTCTTTGTTTTTTAATTTGTTTATGTAATGAAATACGTTTATAGATTTACATATGTTGAACCAGCCTTGAGATCCTGGGATAAAACCCACTTTGTCATGGTGTATAATTTGTTTGATGTGTTGCTGGATTCTGTTTGTTAGGATTTTGTTGAATATTTTTGCATCAATATTCATTAGTGATATTGGTCTATAATTTTCTTTTCTTCTTGGGTCTTTTCCTGAGTTGGGGATCAAGGTGATGTTTGCTTCCTAGAATGTGTTGGGTAGTATTCCATCTTCTTCTATATTTTGGAAAAGGTTGAGTAATGTAGGTACTAGTTCCTCCTTAAAGGTTTGGTAGAATTCTGATGTGAAGCTGTCTGGTCCTAGGCTTTTCTTCTTAGGGAGATTTTGCATAGCTGATGCTATTTCAGAGCTTGATATAGGCCTATTCTACATTTCCACTTCATTCTGGCTAAGTCTTAGAAGGTGGCATATTTGCAAGTATTGGTTAATTTCCTTCCAATTTTCATATCTCTGAGAGTAAAGTTTCTTGTAATATTCATTAAGGATTTTTTTAATTTCTGAGGAGTCTTTTGTTATTTTGTCTTTACCATTTCTGATTGATGAAATTACAGATTTTACTTTTTTTCTTAGTTAGGTTGGCCAAAAGTTTATCTATTTTATTGACCTTTTCAAAAAAAAAACTTTTTGATTTATTGATCTGTATAATCCTTATGTTTTCAACTTCATTTAATTCTGCTCTAATTTTGGTTATTTCTTTCTTCTGCTGGGTTTGGGATTGGAGCATTCTTTTTCCAGTTGCTTGAGATGTCCCATTAGGTTGTTAACTTCCTCTCTTTCCGTTTTCTTGAGGAAAGCTCGCAGTGCTATAAATTTCCCTCTTAGGATTGCCTTTGCAGTATCCCAGAGGTTCTGGTAACTTGTGTCTTTATTGTCATTTTATTCCAAACATTTGGTAATTTCCTTCTTGATCTCATTTCTGACCCACCTATCATTCAGCATAAGGTTATTTAGTTTCCATGTTTTTGTATGAGTCTGTAGATTCCTGTTGTTACTGAGTTCAACTTTTATTACATAATGGTCTTAGAAGATTCATGGAATAATTTCTATTCTTTTAAATTTGCTGAGGTTACACTTGTAACCTAAGATGTGGTCAATTTTGGAGTATGTTCCATGGGCTGATGAGAAAATTGTGTATTCAGTTTTGTTAGGATGAAATGTTCTGTAGATGTCAGTTCAATCTAAATGCTGAATGGTTATGTTTAAATCTAACATTTTTTTGCTAAGCTTCTTGTTGGAGCATCTATCCAACACTGCCAAAGGAGTATTAAAATCTCTGACTATGGTGAAGCTGGGAGAAATCAAGTTGCTCATGCCTATTAGAATATCTCTTATAAATTGAGGTGCATTTTGGTTGGGTGCATAAATATTGATAATTGAAATCTCATTGTATTGAGTATTACCCTTAACCAAAATAAAGTGACCATCCTTATCTTTGCTTACTTCTTTTGGTTTAAAGTCTATTGTATCTGTAAATAATATTGCAACACCTGCTTTTTTCTGCTTTCCATTTGCTTGGAATATAGATGACCATCCCTTTACCCTGAGTCTATATTTATCTTTTAAGGTAAGATGAGATTCTTGTATGCAGCAGATATCTGGCCTGAGTTTTTGTACCTAGTCAGCCAGCCTGTGCCTCTTTAGAAGACAATTTAAACCATTCATATTGATTGAGAATATTGATAAGCCACATAAAGTTTTGGGTATTGAGTTTTTTGGAAGTCCAGTGGACATTCTTAATTCTTTTGCCACTCTGAAAGTTGGAATTTGATCAAAAATTTCCTAGTGAGTTTACTCTTGTGGTGGAGAATTTCACTGGTCATTATGGAGAACAGTTCTGAGAATATCCTGGAGAGCTGGTTTAGTTATGGCAAATTTCTTCAACCTGTGAATGTCATTAAAGTATTTAATTTTTCCATCATAAATGAACCTCAGTTTAGCTGGATACAGAATCCTGGGTTGAAAGTTACTTTGTTTTAGGAGATTAAAAGTCAATGACCATCCTTTTCTAGCCTGAAAGGTTTCAGCAGAGAGATCTATAGTCATTCTAATATTCTTCCCCTTTTAGGT
>CAUYQV010011593.1:0-25227 GCA_963574575.1 Galagoides demidoff
TAGCTGGGCATTGTGGCAGGTGCCTGTAGTCCCAGCTACTTGGGAGACTGAGGCAAGAGCGTCACTTGAACCCAAGAGTTTGAGGTTGCTGTGACAGCACAGCACTTTACCAAGGGCGACATAATAAGACTGTTTCAAAAAGAAAAAGAAAAATGAGGATCATGAATACAAAGATTTAAATCTATAAAAAGACAGGAACAGACTGCCTGGTAGAGTTCTATCCCTGGACCATACCTACAAAGAATTGCCAAAACATATACTAAGGGTATATATGGTTTATACTTGGGAGGAAAAATAGAACTTGATACCTTCCTCTAGCCCCATATCCATTTTCTTCCAAATTTAACATTTTCTTGTTAAGTTTTTTTCTGACTGAAATCTTGGTTTTTGTGGCTTTTTAGGTGGAGTATTGCTTCTGGAAAATCCAAAAGGGGATAATAGGTTGGACCTTTTAAAACTGAAAAATGTTGTCACTAGTATTTTTGGAGTTAAAAATTCAGAATTGGCAGTCTTCCATAATGAAACAGGTATGTGGAAAGTGAGAGCAGGTCTGTGTCTTTTGATAAAAGATGGATTGGTGAAGGTCTTAATTTGATATCGGTTACACTGCATAATTTTTGAGTTTTTCCTGACTCTTGAGTCAAGGCTGGCCTCTTGAGCAATGCCTGCCTTCAGTGTCTATCTGTGCCCCTCTCTGTGTGATATGGCTGAAAACCCTGAACTTACTAGGTGGGGAAAGTTTCTCGTCTTGCCTTCTCACCAATTAGCCATGTGATGGAATTCAGGCTTCAGAGATCTCCTTTGGGAGTTTCAACATTATAAAATATAGTACCCAAATCTCACTAAATCTAGATTTTCAGCAAAACAAGTCTGCATAAAATTTTAAGGAATTATAAATCCATTTTCTTCTACTGATATGTGTTGAATTGGTACCACTGAAAAAAGATATGTTGGGGTCCTAAGCCCTTGTGACCTTTGGAAATAGAGTTATTTCAAATGTAATTATTTAAAATAAGGTGATACTGGAGTAGGGTGGGCTCTTAATACAGTATGACTATTGTCATCATAGGAAGATGGCCATATGAAGACATAGAGAAAATGCCACGTATTGATGAAGGCAGAGATTGGAGTTACACAGCTGCAAGCCAAGAAACACCCACGATTTCTAGGACCCTCTAGAAGTTATGAAAAGGCAAGGAAGGATTTCCCTATAAATTTCAGAGGTAGCATGTTTGGCAACACCTTAATTTCAGAGTTGGCCTCCAGAACTGTGAGGCAGTAAATTTCTGTTATTTTTCACACATACATACACATACATACAACACACACACATTTGTGGTTCTTTATTATGACAGCCTCAGGAAACTTAACACTTTATGAATCTAAATGCTCATTTTCAGAAAATTATATTATAAATAATTTAAAAAGTGGAAATCCATATTGCCAGTTGATTAAGGAAGAACTTTTGAATCTTTAGTAATCAGGAACACACAAGATAGAGCCATAGTGAGGTACCATTAACTGTCACCAGATTGGCAAAAACTAGTCTCTCACAGTCAGATGTTGCCAGGGATGTTGCATAATAGGGTCTGTCATTTACTGCTGTATTATAAATTATTACAACCACTGGGAAACCATTTGCTCTTTTCTTTACTGAAGGGGTAGGTAGGGGAAGTAAAAGCAATCAGAATAACTGGGGAAGTAAAGGTCATCAGTTGGAGCTCTGAGAAAAATCTCTAACCAGGATCCACCAGGGGGAACTAGTGAGCAAGTTAGTGGAAGGCTGGGATCTCTGCCTGAACTCACTGTAGGATAAGTAGTAGACACATTCTTACCTAATAACAAAAGCAAAGATGGGCTGGAGCTCACATGTGTCTAACCACATTTAACACTGACAGTCAGGTGTCACCTAGAAGAAACTGCTGGTGTACTTTGCCTGAACGTTGCACATGTGTTTGGCTTAGAAGTTAAAAGAGCGAAAAAGCAGGAGCATTGGCTGCTCACTGTCTGGCTTAACACAACAAGCTGGTGATCAGCACAGGTTGAGAAAGCTGATGGTTGCCTGGGCCCTACATTGACAATAATGTAATTTATTTACCATTTCTCCTTTCTAAACCCTGTACAGAGTAGTCTGTGGTCAAATCATTACCCAGAACTAAGCCAGGCAGAGAATCAGGAGCCTATTCTAGCTTAGCTATACTGACACAGGATGAAACCATTACTGTTCACCCCTCTGCAATCCTGACATCTATACATGGCTCTTTAAACCATATTTTACTTCCAAATAAAGACCTAATAAATTAAGTCATGCTTTTACCTCTTCCTTGTAGAACTTAAAACATGCTGACCACATTACCCAAAACAGGACAGAAAGTCACCTTATTCATCTTTGGATGATACTAATGTCTCTTCTATCTGAGTCACACATACCCTTTTACTGTACTTTAATATTACCAGGATAGAATATTACCTGTTAAAATATTTTGTTATATGGTGGGGAAATAGATGAATAGAAAAATAAGAATTTTTTAATATATACACAAATACATGCTTATCTAATAAGTAAGATAGAAAATTACACTCCTGGGTAACTGATCAGATGGTCAACACTTTAATCTATCATTTCCTTTCTTTGCTACTATTCCCTACCCTTTGGCTTTAGCAAGTGTCCTTCCTGAAGGGATGATCCAAATCTTTTCCGAAGGATTGGAACCATTAAAATCCCTGCCTATATTGGATTTTTGTAGTTCTTCATTCATTTTGTCACTGATAAGGTGCAAGAGATCTCTAGTATTGCAGACATTTTTTATCCTCATTGTATAAGGATATTATATAATTAATTGTCCCAGTCAGTACAGTAGGCACCTCACCCCACCCTACCACATCCCATTTATTTGCTTGTTGGTTCACTAGATAAAGGAGATTGAAGTGACCAAGTGTCAAACTTTCAGTTTAATGAAACTACTGTTTGTGGGAGCATTCCTCCTCTCTTGGGAACTGAACCTCTAAACTAGCAGAGACTGAAGTACTAAAGTGGATCACTAAGGGTAAAGAGGAACCACTTTCATCTGTCTCCTTTTGTGCCCTAAATCTTGGCCATGAGAGAAATAGTACCATATATGGGTCTCTGATTTAGACTAGATATCAGCCAACTTTTTCCCAAAGGCAGATACTAAATATTTTAGACTAGGAGTCATTAACTCTGCCATTGTAATACAAAAGTGTCAGGGTCCCACCACGAGAGCAGCGTCCGCTAACACCTGTGGAAACTGGCAGCGATCAACTGAAGAAATACAGAGTTAGAAGCAACGATAAAGAAAAACAAGAGACAGAGTAGAATTAAAAGCAGGAGCCAGGGTCCATTGCCCGTAGTGGGATTCTGGCAGTGGCCCAGAGTGGCTCCACTCTGATTTTGTTGAAGTCAATTTGCCCAGAGGGTAAGATGAAGGAGGAAACAAAGATGTCTCAGATTGATCATATCAGCTTCTATTGTTATTACAGTTAACCTTAAGGGTTGCCTTCAGTAATCTGAAATCTAAGCCTCCTGCTTGAGATCACGCACACAGATTTCTAGGGAGGTGCTAAGCTCCACTCCTTCTCTGGAGTAAAACACCACCAGCGTTAATCTCTGAGGAATCAGTGGGAGGGAGGCATTTTCCTCCTATCACCACCACAGAGGATTTTCCTTTGCTATAGGGGATATAAGCTCTTCTTCGCATATCTCAGGGCTTGAGTTTATTCTCTTGGTCTCCGCCCCAGTCAAATGCAAATCTCCACAATGGGTATCTGCTTTGCCTGTTTAATGGGCAGGAAATGCCCTAGAAGGTGTATCTTTTTCTAGGTTTTGTCACAGTCTCTTCTATGACCATTACTCTCCTCAGAGTGCTCACAAACCTAGCAGGGTGTTTGTAAGCTGTATCCCCAACAGGCTAGAATTTCAAAAAAGGCAAGAAGCTTGCTAGCAATGGCTAGCTTAAACATAAACTAGCTGACTTTTCTTTGTTCCAGCTTACTCAGCTTACTTTTTAGTTTTCCTTTTTTTCTGGGGGTGCTTTTCATTGCCAAGAGTGGGATCTTCAGTCCCCATTTACTCAGCACAAAAGCAGCTGCAATAATATATAAACCAATGAGCAGGATAATGTTTCATTAAAATTTTACTTTTTTACATACACAGGCAGCCAGGCTAGGCCTTAGTCTGCCTCTCTCATTTAAAGCACAAACAACATCTTGAAGGACATTATTCCAGCCCTGTGAGGTATTGTTGTCCAGGTGGGACTGAATCTTCAGAAGGCCATTTCACCATTTTATTAGTAGATCAGCTGCTTCAAATGATGGAGAACATGGTGTGGAAGGTGAAGTCCCTGAACTTGAACACCTTGCAATACTTCATTTGCTGAGAAATGAGTTCTCTGACCAGACTCCGTATTGTATAGAATGCCATGTTTGAATAAGACGTTCTTTTTTAAAATAGATTCACAGAGTACAAGTAAGTACAGTTTGCTACATTGCACTGTGGTAAAGTCAGGGCCTTCAGTGCATCTGTCACTGGAGCAATAGGTATTGTACTCAGCAAGCAACCTCCCATTATTGACCCCTGTCAGTCCCCTACTCATCCTGAGTCTGTATCATTCATCATTCCACCCATTTCCATGGTATACGTTATTTAGCTCCCACTTATAAGTGAGAACGTGTGGTATTTGTCTTTCTGTGTCTAAGTTGTTTTTCATAATGGCCTTAAATTCCATCCATGTTACGGCAAAAGATAGGATTTAATTTTTATGGGTGAGTAATATTCCATCGGGTCTATATAACACATTTTCTTTATCCAATTCTGTTGATGGACACTTAGGTTGATTCCATATCTTTGCTGTTGTGAAATAGTGCGGGTATCATTTTTATATAGTGATTTTTTTTCTACTGGGTAGATACCCAGTAGTGGGATTAATGGATCATGTGGCAGTTCTATATTTCTAAATCTCCATATTATTTCCCATAGAAGTTGCACTAGTTCACATTCCTACCAACAGTGTATAAGAATTCCCTTTTCTCTGTATCCTTGCCAATGTCTGTTATTTTTTTGTCTTTTCAGTAGCCATTCTGATTGATGTGAGGTAATACCTCATTGTGGTTTTAATTTGCATTTCTCTGATGATAAGTGATATTGGACTTTTTTTCATTTGCTTGCTGGCCATTTGTCTTTTTTTGAAAATTGTTCTTGTCCTTGGCCTAATTTATTAATGGGGCTTTGGGGTTGGTTTTTTTTTGGCTGGGGCTGGGTTTGAACCTGCCACCTCTGGCATATGGGGCTAGCGCCCTACTCCTTTGAGCTACAGGTTCCGCCTTTGGGGTTGTTTTTCTTGTTGTTGATATTGTTTTGAGTTCCTTGTGAATTTTGTTTAGATATAACTCCCCCATTAGGTGTATGGTTTACAAATATTTTCTCTCTTTCTGCAGGTTGTCTTTTCACTGTTGATTATTTCTTTTGTTCTACAGAAGCTTTGTAGTTAAATTAAGTCCCTAAGTTTTCTTCTAGTGTTTTTATAGTTTCAGATTTTATATTCAAGTTTTTAGTCCATCTTGAGTTGGTTTTATGTCAGATTTATATGAGGGTACAAATGATTAGGCTACATTATTTGCATTTGGTAGGCAAAGTCCAAGTTGTAGTTGAGCCTTTCACCCAGGGGTGTTATTACCTTTACATTGTGCCCATTAGGTGAGACTTTAGCAATATTCCTCCTTCCTTCTCCCTCCCCATACTTCAATTTAATTGTGTTTTTCTTTCATATGGGCATGTAGTTGTTTTTCAGTTGCTTTCATATTAGTATTGAGTGCATTGGATACTTGTTTTTCCATTCTTGTGATACTTCAGGAAAAGGAGAATGTTCTTCAACTCCATCCAGGTTAATGCAAAAGATACAAAGTCACCATCTTTTTATGGCTGAATAGCATTCCATGGTATACATATACTACAGTTTATTAATCCATTCATGAATTGATGAGCACTTGGGTTGATTCCACATCTTAGTGATTGTGAATTGAGCTGCAAATAAACATTGTAGATGGGTCACTTCACAAATTTGCAGGTCATCTTTGTTCAGGGACTGTGCCAATCTTTGTATTGTTCCAGTTTTAGTATATGTGCTGCCATGTGATTTTTGCATATGATGAGAGATAAGGGTCCAGTTTGTCATCCTTGGTAAATGCTGTGGCATCATACCTTATAGCAGCCTCCAACTCCTGGGCGGAAGCGATTCTCTTGTCTCAGCCCCCTAGTAGTTAGGACTACAGGTGCCCATCAAAATGCCTGGCTATTTTTAGAGACAGGGTCCTTGCTCTTGCTCAGGCTGGTATTGAACCTTGAGCTTAGAGAAATCCACCTGCCTTGGCCTCCCACAGTGCCAGGATTATAGGCGTGAGCCACCGCACCTGGCCCTCAGTGTTATTCTTCTGCATGTGACAACACAATTTTCCTGTCCTTTATTAAAAGGGTGTCCTTTCCCCAGTGTATGTTTCGATAGGCATTCTCTAAGTCTTTGGATGGTGAATTTGACAGAAACATTACAGGTGACAGTGACAAATCCATGTTTCAAAGATATGTGTTTCAGTAAGGACAAAGCACTACTTAACCTCATGATAGAAAAGGGTGTAATATATAACCAGCCTGCCACTGGAGACCTGGCTCATCTCCCCTGAGTATCTAGAAGCTCATGGATTTATGCTGTTGGTAGTTAGGATACACGGTAGCAGAATTAGCTTTGGGGAGTAGAAGTAATGTTTCTGAGCCCATAGCTATCCTTCCAGCCTGGATAGCCCCCTTTGTTCATCAGTCTACTGGGCAAGGACAGAAGTAGTTAGGGATAGAATAAGTCATATTGTCCGCCTGAGATTTAGGTCCTCATTTATAGTCTATCCGTTGGAGAGATCTGTCCACATATCTCTTATGCTGAGCTCTACAACAGCAGGTCTAATATGTTTTCTTTCTCAGTCAGGTGTGGTTGAGGGCAGAGACCATGTGGCCCTGAGCTGGGCATGAACATGGGAATTCAGCCCCTTGGTGATGCAAGTTCCTTGAGGAACTGCCACGCCCAGTCTCATATGTGCCACTTCCACTCAATATTTGGAGTCTTCCCAGTGCACCCCATCTTGTATCAAAACTATCACCAGTCATCTCCCTTTGTATACATCCCTAAGCAATGTTAATTTTACCTGAATGAAATTATACTACATGTGTTCTGTGTATCTTTATTTCATATCTTTCTTTTTAGTCAAATAACTTACCTTCTAACTGTAATTATTATTTTTTTAATTGAAGCTTTTCATGGTAAAACTTGAGATTCTGGCATAAAAGAAAATTTGAAGAGGAGCCACAGTATGCAGAGAAAAATACTAAAAGGAGAGAAAACAGTTTGCATTATATTTTAAGTTATGAACATTATGCTATTTATTTTGCATCAAGATTTCCTACTTGCATGTCATTAAAAGCCTGGCTCATAGAAAAGGCAGTGTTCTTTGATAAACAGAAATTATGTGGAAAGTATAATGTAAAAAGATACACGATAGTTTAATAGTTAAGTAAGAAAAATGAATGTCTTCATCTCTGATCTAACCCTGAAAAATTGTTGTTGTTATTTTTAGAAATACAAAACCAAACTGATTTACTGAGTCTTAGTGGAAAAACACTTTGTGTAACTGCAGGATCAGCTCCTTCTGTGATCAGCAGCCCTAGTGCTCTTCTCTGTCAGTACATCAACCTGCAGCTCCTGAATGCAGAGCCACAAGGTATGTGCCTTCTCCCAACAATCAGGTTAGGGGGTGCTGGGCATTAAGATTACCTTATGTTTAAATCTCTAAATGTATCTCTTACTGTTCCCGGGGCTGACTGTTCGGTGATGCAGAGGTAATCCTGCAAGTGAGATGATTAATCTGAAAAGGGAGGCTGAAGCTAGCTCTGTCATTCAGCAAATACCCATCTTTACTGATATTCTTATATACCCTAAAACATCAGATAAAAGTTTAAAATATCAATACAGTTAAGACTACAAAGTAAGATCACAGAAACTGCCATAAAGATTCCAATACAATACAATTACTGCTAAACACGTACAATTGATACAAATTAAGAACATTTTACTTGGGGCTGAACCACAAAGATGCCAGGTCGTCTTTTCTGTGGGCCCATTTCCTTGAACTAAGACCAACCATTATTGTATTAATGAGGACAAAGAAGGAAAGTACAACTGCCCAATGTCTCGACATGTTTAGCTGCCAACTGGGACCCAGCGTGGACCTCTGGCCAATTCCTTTCTAAGAAGGTTTCTGCTGTTCAGCAGGCCTGGGCATGTTCTCAGAGTAAGAGAATTACATCTTAGAATCATGTTCCACGGGGAGCACATGAGACTAGACTGCCATGTCTGAGCGTGGGGGACTGTACCCCTTCATGTATCTTTTGAGTTTGCTTCAGTGTAGTGATTTGAAGTGTGGGTTCTCACCACTGCTTTGGGGGACACCCACAGACTTCTATCTTTTAGTGTGTTTATATAGAATACATCTGGAATAGTTAAGAAATGAAATAAATTGATTAGGTAAAAATTGGAACTAAATGAAACTGAATTGCTTAAGCACCAAAACATTTTCGATTTGTAGTTTTACTTTATTTTTTCTTAGAAAATGTTCTGAAAACATGTTTACCTCCGTGCCTTGATCAACAGACTAGATTGATAATAATTTTTTCCTGATATTTTAGGATCCTCATTGTGCATATTGTTACTCAAGTCTTCAGGCTCTTCACTTGACTCTGTTCCCCAAGCTGCTGGGCTTTTATATGAGTTGGTTTTTCTTTTTCCCCTTCCCCTCTGGAATGTTTAAGGTTTCCACATGGAATGCACCTCCAGCTGTCACACTCATATCCTGTACCCATTGCTGGCCTCAGGAGGCTTTGGCACTGCCTGTTAGAGCTGTCTATAGTGGCCACCTCTGTTAGAGGGTGAGCTTTGAGGATTCAATTCAGTTTATTCTTTCTTCCATAGAGTGTTTAATGGGAACAGTGGGCACTCTTCTGCTTGAAAACCCACTTGGGCAGAATGGGCTCACCCACCAAGGACTTCTTTATGAAGCAGCCAAGGTATTTGGCCTTCGGAGCAGGAAGCTAAAGCTGTTTCTGAATGAGACCCAAACTCAAGGTGAGATTATGGACCATAATTTTTTTTCTTTTTTTTTCCTTTTGTTGAAAGTAAACTCTGATGCCATTAACCATTTATAGAATATATGTATTAGAATATTGCCATTATCTTTTTGTTATCTTTTTCGGTTCTTTCCCCAGAACTCTGCTATAATGTGATTTTTAAAAATAATAATAATTAAAAAGATAATTACCTTTTACTGTAGAAATAATCTAAAAATTATATTGATATGTTATGAAAAATACATGCTTCCAGGTAAATTAGCATACTTGCTGACCCTAAAATTATTCACTTCCCCAAGAATCAAAATAAGCACAGTGTTGTATAGAATAACAGCCTGGAGGAAACATCACTGACACTATACCTCCCTTTACAGTTTATTAAAACACACGCTCACACGCGTTTCTCACTGAGCTATGTGGCAGTGTAAAAAGCCAAGTTCGTCAGTTGCCGTATTCTGCTTTCAGTAACCCAGAAAACAGAAACTTATGACAGTAATTGCACGAGCTAGTGTCTGGCAATGATGTGTTTTCTCTTCTCATTCTCCACCTTCACATTGTCCACTTCTTTGATTTCTGCTTCTTGTGCTACTGTCAACTTCCCGATTGACCAGCTAGCCCTACACTTTGAGTTCTGTTCTACTATACATCAGACATGCTCACTTTTAATATTGCTGCCACTGGCAGCATTTCCCCAAATAGCTGCCCTTTGTGGGATCTGTTTTTTCTGTTTATAGCCATTCTTCTTGACATCCTAACTCAAAACCTATTACCAGTCCATCCTTTTATTTACAAAACCTTACAACCTAGGTTTTATCGGGCTTTCTAAATCAGGATTTGTATCTTTTAGCACTTGTTGAAACTAGCCAGGCATTATCTTTTGCATGGTTACCTCTTGCACATTCTGGCTAACAGTGGCTCTTTCTTGAACTTTGATTAGATGCATTTTTAGATGGACTGTCTCACTGTATCCTACCCTCTCTTTTATTCTCTTCTTGTTCCCTCCCCCGCCCCTGATCCTTAAATGCAACATTCTGGGTAGTATTGACTGATTTATCTTATCCTTATTCCTCTATAGGTATAATATCTCTTTCCTCTGGCTTCTTTCAAGATGTTCCCTTTGGTTTTGATTTTCTGCAGTTTGACTATGACTTTTTTTTTTTTTTTGGTATAAGGCATTCTTCATTTCTGTTACAGTGTTTCTATTTCTAGTGTTCTGTTTCCTTTTCTTCCTTAGAGTTTTTATCTTTCTCCTTACATTATGTCTGTTCTGCTTATTTAGTTGTTTCTGTTGAAGTCCCAGGGTTTTTATTTGTTTGTTTGTTTTTCTAAGACAGCTTCTTGCTTTATCACCTGACACTAGAGTGTGGCGGTGGTGTGTCATAGTTCACTGCACCCTCAAAGTTCTGGGCTAATGTGATCCTCTTGCCTGAGCCTCCTAAGTAGCTGAGACTGCAGGCACATACCACCATATACAGCTAATTTTTCTATATTTTATAGAGACAGGATCTCCCTCATGCTTAGGCTAGTTTCAAACTCCTGGCCTCAAATTATCTTCTGGGCTCAGCATCCCAAAGCACTAGGATTATAGGCATGAGCAGCCGTGCCCAACTTGAAGCCCAGTTTTAAGGAGCATTTCTCCAAGGAATGTTTCTCCTTGGAGACACTCAGCCCAGACCCATTTTAAACTCAAATCATTTAAGGCCACAGAGAAACTGTTAAGAAAGTTCTGACCCCAGTCATGCACAAAGATCAGGAACTATCATGGAGACATGGTCTATCTCTACCCCAAAACAAGACTGAATGAGGCAAGTTCTCTGTATTTGTTCTCTGTGGCTGCTGCAACAAATTTCTATAAATTGGGTGGCTTAAGGCAACAGAAGTTAATACTCTGACAGTTCTGGATGCCAGAAGTCTGGAGTCAAGGTGTCAGGGAGACCATATACTCTCTGAAGGTTCTAGGGGAGAATTGGTTAGTTACCTCTTCCAGCTTCTGGTGACTCCATATGTTCCTTGACTTGCAGCCACATCATGTTAATATCTGACTCTGTGGTCGCTTTGCCTCCTTCTTTCTTTTTCCAAATAAGGTTACATTCACAGCTCATGAGAATTTAGAACCTGAGTCTATCTTAGGAAAACATACTAAACCCAGTCAGGAGTCATGGACAGTGTTTCATCTTCCCATCCCTAAAGTATGATAACACACAGTGTGACCTACCAAGAAAGCTCACTTGATCCTTGGTATCTAGAACTTTTATTGAGGTTTTGTTATATAAGCCTGATTAATTCAAATTGCCCACACAGTATTTGTCTTAGCTGACTCAAAATCCCCATCCTAAATCATAAATTGGTCTTTCTGATGTGGCTGACTCTACCTGAGTCATTTCATTAGCACAGACCATCAGATATGGTCAAAATGCTCACCATGAGTAACAAAAACACTCCTATTAGGAAATTCCAAAGATTTAGAGAGTCCCCTCAGGAGCCTAGAACAAAGAAGACCTCTGTTAGGATTAGGATGGAGCTAAATTCCTTACTATACAATTAACATTTTTTTAAATATTCATCCACCACTCAGCCTGTAGCACAGTGATTACAGCCCCAGTCACATACACTGAGGGTGGCAGGTTCAAACCCAGTCAGGCCAGCTAAACAACTATAACAAAAAAAATAGCCAGGCGTTGTGGTGGGTGCCTATAGTCCCAGCTACTTGGGAGGCTAAGGCAAGAGAATCACTTAAGCCTAAGAGTTTGAGGTTGCTATGAGCTGTGACACCATAGTACTCTACTAAGGGTGACAAAGTAAGACTCTTATCTCAAAAATAAATAAATATTCATCCACAACAGGTAAAATACTAATTAAAAAAAAATTTTTTTCCATTCTAGAAATTACAGAAGACATCCCTATGAAGACTTTGAATATGAAGACTGTGTATGTTTCTGTATTACCAACAACAGCAGACTCCTAACGTTTAATTACCAATGTGTTTCAGTCATCCTTTCCCTAACTTATACCCATCCCCTCCATATATGTACACATTCATAGACACATGGACACACTGAAGATACTTCCTTTAGGTGCATGTATAATTTGCTGCTTTTGGTCTAAAATTCAAATGGTATTGATTAGTCAGGTGACTTCAGACCTCATGGTAATGTTCATACTTAACTGTAAACACCTATGCAGTCATGTTGGGAAAAGGTTATAATCTTACCTCAGCACCACCACGAAGTTTATTTCTGTACTTGAGTTCTTACCTAAGTATGGGAGGTAGAAATGGTTTTAATGCCATGATGTGTTTGTGTACACATATATATGTGTATATATATGCAGACTTCATTTTGTGGCCTTTTAAATTTATTTCAGACCTCTCAAAGAAATGGACCTATTATATATTTCTGCTACCTGAATTTTCCTCAGTAATTTGATGAAATATTTTAAGTTTCAGTAAATCACAACAATAAACAGATTCTCAATTATAAATGTATTGTAATTCATTTTCCCATGTCTAATGAAACTTGAAATTTTTTTTTTTTTTTTTTTTTTGAGATGGAGCCTCAAGCTGTCCCCCTGGGTAGAGTGCCATGGCATCACAGCTCATAGCAACCTTCAACTCCTGGGCTCAAGCGAGTCTCCTGCCTCCGCCTCCCAAGTAGCTGGGACCACAGGTGCCCGCCACAGCACCCAGCCATTTTTTGGTTGCAGCCATCATTGTTTTTTGGCGGGCCCGGGCTGGGGATTTGAACCCGCCACCTTAGGTGTACGTGGCTGGCGCCTTAGCCGATTGAGCCACAGGCGCCGAGCCGAAACTTGAAAGTTATAATCTTTGAAAAAACATAAAAACTTTGTAGTGATTTCTATATTAAGACAGTATACTAAATATCTAACAAACTTTTCAAAATTCTAGGTGATTAACCTAATTGTATGTACCATTATATTGATCTGAAATTTTAAAAATTCTGTGTGATGATTTGGGTCCTCAAAGCAGATGCCAAGGCAAAATCAGATACAGGCATTTAAACATAAATCAAGGATAAAGGGGAGAGGAATAGGCATAGCTAGGGAGCCTTCCAACTGCCAGTGTAGGTCTGATGCCTGTGAAAAGAGAAAAGAAAATGATTAGAAAACATCTAGACTATAATACAACTCTGAGACAGAGTCTTAGTCAAGTCAGTTTGGAGTTGCCAGGCAAGGATTACTTTTAGTAGAGTTTGAATTAAGCAGAAATGACCTGGCTTTTCATCCCTGCCTATCTGGGAGCAGGCCAGAGGGATCATGGCTTTGGCAAAATGCCCTAATGGATCAGAAAGTACCAACTACATTCCTCATATCAGATTCTTTCAAAGAGAGATCTGAATGATGTATCTCTATGGCTGCTATAACAAATGCATTTAAGCACAAGCCCACAAAACTGGAAAAGACAGAAGAAACAACAGCCAAAAGTGGAGAATTGGAAAGCAGACAGACGGATGTTACCTGACTGGTTAGACCCAAGAAAGCCAAATTCTAAACTAGCAATGTAGAAACTAAGAAACATATTTACATATTTACAGTTCAGAATTCTGTCCCAATTACCTCTGGGACAGGGTGAAAGAGGCACACAAGTAGGGAAGATTGGATAGACAATGGGAAACCTTAGAGCTCCTCATTCCACATTGTTAGACAGCTCTTCGTTCCACCACAGATGTTGGCATTTGGAAGTTTATTCTTTAGAAAGGGTAATAAAGTGACTTTGGTAGTCAGAAATTAGAGTGAGTGAGAAAGGTACTTGCAAGTCTTGGGGGCTTCCCAAAACTAACCCATAGGTCAGACAATCTGCTAGGACTCAACAGAACTCATTGAAGGCTATTGTATTCATGGTTATAGTTAATTACCGGGAAATGTTACAAATCTGAATTAGCCAAGGAAAGATGGCAGAGGGAGAGCCTAGAAGTACCCAACATAGGTCTGTTGTTCCATCCCCTGAGTCAGCAAACATTACCAGCATCAATGTGTGACAGTATGTGCAAAGTACTGCCAACCAAGAAAGCTCATTCAAGCCTTGGAATTCAGTTTTTTATTGAGGCTTCATGTAGTTAATCTCTAGGTTAACTAAGAGTACACAACCCAAGTCTCCACCTAAGTCACAGTGTTGTCTTTCTGATATGGCCTGTCCCCTACCCTAAGACTATACATACTTGTCCAACCCTAGCCATAACACATTGTTAAGGTCATCCAGTAGAACCCAGGGATCCCAGGCAGACAAAGACACTTCTCTGGCATAATATTGAAAAAGCAAGGCCAAATTTCTTTTCTACCCACCACTATACTGAAATAAGACCTAAGAACAACAATGGAAATGTACACCACAGATAACTAAAAATATGGTTCATTCTACACATTAAATTCAAAGTTGACAAGTCCTACCCACACCCTTATGACAGTGTTTTAGCCCTCAGCTCTTACTCATGGCACTCCCATCTGTAAGAAAGCATCCAAAAAGGAAAAGTCATTGGATAGTATGACTATCCAATAGTATGAGGAAATTTTCCAAATGCTAGACAGATTAGAGAAAAAGATACAAGGTGAGAGAAAAGAGAACCTCTATGTAAATGAGAATCCAAGAGGTCCAATATCTAAATTGTAGGAGTTACAGAAAGAATAAAAATAAAGTCAGGAAATAATAAAAAATTAAATTTTGCAAAACAATGCATGAAAATATACTTCCTCCAAGGCACATAACTGAAATTTCAGAACTTAAAGACCAAGTTTCTACAAAGAAAAAAACAAATCACGTACAAAAGATTAACAGCGTAATGATTTCATTTCTTAACAGCAACACAATTCTTATGGGAAATTTTGCTAGCTAAAATTTTACCCAACCAAATTATCCCAACAAGTATAAAGGTAGAATAAAGCTATTTTTAAATATGAATTAGGTCTCAGAAAAATTATCGTCCATGTAACTCTTTCTCAGGGAGCTATTGGAAATATGCTCTCTTAAACCACAACTAGCTCACCAAGATCTTGATTTCTAATACCATTCTCTAATTGAAGGAATGGTTCCCTGAGAAAATGACTGATTCTAGAGTTGTAGGTGAGAATACACAAAACGAGCCTGAAAGGCCAGGCATGGTGGCTCCTGCCTATAATCCTAGCACTCTGGAACCCTGAAGCCAGTGGATTGCCTACCTCACAAGTTCAGGACCAGCCTGAGCAAGAGCAAGACCCTGTCTCCAAAAATAGCCAGGCATGTGGCCGACGAGCCTGAGGCAAGAGAATCACTTGAGCACTGGAGTTTGAGGTGCTGTGAGCTGTGATGCCACAGCATTCTTACCGAGGGCAACAAAGTGAGACTCCCAGAAATAAACAAAATGAGCCTGAAGCATCTTGCAGTGCCAGATGGTAAAGAAGTTCTCAAAAACAATGGTGTATGGAGAGTGACTAAAGCAAAATGCCATAATAGGAAGCGCCATTATACCTCAACTTGTCTTTGTGAGACCACGAAATCAGTTTAAAGGTTGCAGAGCCCCAGTTGAGTACAAAAACAAAGAAGGTAGATTTAAATCAGGCAAGTAAGGCCAGGTGCAGTGGCTCACACCTATAATCCCAGCACTTGGGAGGCTGAGGCAGGTAGATTGCCTGAGCCAGAGTGAGACCTCATCTCTAAAAATAGGTGAGTGTTGTGGGCACCTGTAATCCCAGCTACTTGGGAGGTTGAAGCAAGAGTTTGAGGTTGCTATGAGCTTTTAACACCACAGCACTACAGAGGGTGACATAGTGAGACTCTGTCATAAATAAATAAAGTCCATTGAATTTGCCCATCAGAACTCTTCCCAGTACCAAGCATAGTACAACACAATCTAGAGAAAACAACTTCAACCTTTTTCAAGAAGGAAAGAGTGGAGTATGTCCAGTGTTCTAGACTATAGTGGGGCTACCCCAGGGGCTGATTTCTCTTCACATGTATCAGAGCACTGATGGGAACATTGTGACACTTTGGATACCTGAAGCCTGCTGAGAACAAATCTCAGAGCTACAGTCATGTTAGAGTACCAGAGAAACTGTAGTTCCACAGACAGACATGAAGAGGAGCAAGAAATTACATGTCCTTTAAAAGAAATTGGCAAACTTATTTATCTGGGAAATTATACACACAAATCCAGAAAGAGGCATCCCTAATCTGTAGCTGGGTTAGTTGGTGAACTTGTTCCTTTTTATAAAGAATGAATATAAATGCAGTTAGTGTTGCTTGGTTTTTCAAATGCACAAATCTTAACAAATGATAATCACAAGGCATACAATGCAATAGGGAAACATGGCCCAGTCAAAGAAGTAAAAGCTCTCCAAAAATTAACCCTAAAGAAATGGAGATGTATGAATTCCCAAGGAATTCAAAATACCCATCTTATGGTCCAATGAGTTAAAAAATACAAATAGACAAAATCAGGAAAATGATAGCATGCGCAAACAAGGATATAACAAAGACAAACCATCATATGACCAAATTCTAGAAATGAATAATACAATAACTAAATTGGGGGAGAAATCATTAAAGGGATGCAATAACAGGTTTGATTGAGAGAAAAGAATTAGCAGATTTGAAATTATTAAGGCAGAGGAACAAAAAGAATAAAATGGAACAGGCCAGATGCAATGGCTGACACCTGTAATCCTAACACTTTGGGAGCCAAGGTGGGAGGATCACTTGAGGGTAGGAGTTTGAGAACAGCCTGGGTAATAGCAAGACCTGTCTCTACAAAAGATAAAAAAAATATCTGGATGTGGTGGTATATACCTGTACTCCCAGCTTGGGGAGGCTGAGGCAACAGGATTGCTTGAGCCCAGGAGTTTGAGGTTACAGTGAGTATGATGATGTCACTGCACTCAGGCCTGGGCAACAACCCTGTATGAAAAACTAAAAGTAAAAATAAAAGGGAAGAGAGCTTAAGGGACTTTGCCAAAGCCACTAAGACACTATAGAAATAGAAAACTGTTGACCAATATCCCTGATAAATACTGATGCAAAAATACTTGAAAATCAAATTCAATAGCACATTAAAAGGATTATATACTGTGACCAAGGGAGATTTATTCCTAGAGTAAGGATGTCCCAACATTTGAAAATTGATCATGTCATATACCACATTAAGCCTAGATTCCACAATTGCCCAAGAGATAAACCTAAGTGTCAGACCTCCATGTAATAAAACAATCAGAACTCCACCATACACCAACAAACAGAACTCCACATATCAGTTCTCCCAATAAATGTAAATGGGCTTAAATTCTCCACTAATGAGACACAAGCTGGTTAACTAGATTAAAAAAGTGCAAGCTAACTATTGCTATCTTCATGAAACACATCTCACCTCTATGGACAAAACAAAACTCAGGGTGAAGGGTTGGAAAACTATTTCAGGCAAATGGAAATCAGAAAGGGTTAAAATCTTATTCACAGATACAATTGGATTTAAACCAACAAAAATAAAGAAAGACAAAGATGGACACTATATGCTGGTCAAGGGAACATTACAATAAGAAGACATTTCAATCCTAAATATATATGGACCCAACTTAAATGCTCCCAGATTTATAAAACGAATCTGAATTGGTCTGAATAATATGATATCCTACAACATCCCACTGACAGAAATGGACAGATCTTCTAAACAGAAACCAAACAAAGAAACAATGGACTTAAACATGGCCCTAGAACAACTGGGCTTAATATACAGATCATACCAGTCAATATTACTGAGTACACATTCTTCTCATCAGCTCATGGATCATTCTCCAAAATTGATCATATCCTAGAACACAAATCAAACCTCAATGAATTTAAAAGAATAAAAATTATACCTTGTATTTTTTTTACACCATGATGGAATAAAGGTAAAACTCAACTCCAACAAAAACCTTGGAAACTAAACAACCCTTTGCTGAATGACAGCTGGGTCAAGGAGGAGATAAAGAAGGAAATCATTAGATTCCTTGAACAAAATCACATTGAAGCCTCAAGCTATCAAAACCTGTGAGATACTGCATAAGCAGTTGCAAGAGGAAAATTTATCACATTAGATGCCACATCCAAAAAATAGAAAGAGTGCACATCAATAACCTAATAAAGCACATCAAGAACTATGGGGGGAAAAAGAGCAATCTAATCCCAAAACAAGTAGAAGAAAAGAAATGAGCAAAATGAGATCAAAATTAAATGAAATTGAAAACAAAACCATTCAGAAAATGAATGAAACAAAAAAAAAATTGGTTCCTTGAAAAGATAAATAAAATTGATAAACTTTGGGCCAAGCTAGAAACAGAAAAGGAAGATCCCTAATAACCTAAGTCAGAAATGAAAAAGGGGAAATAACAACAGATACCACAGAAACACAAAAGGTCATTTCTGATAACATCAAAAAACTCTATGCCCAGAAATTTGAAAACTGGAGGAAATAGACAAATTCCTAGAATCACACTACCTCCCTAGACACAACCAGGAAGAAACAGAACTACTGCACAGACCAATATCAAACACTGAAACTTCAAAAATAAAAAAGCTTTCAACAAAAAAAAGCCCTGGACCAGATAGTTTTACACTGGTTTTACACCAGAATTCTATCAAACTTTCAAAGAGCTTGTGCCTATATTACAGAACCTATTTCAAAACATCAATAAGAAAGGAACCTTCCCCAAGTTGTTCTATAAAGCAAATATCTCCCTAATACCCAAACCAGAAAAGGATCAAACAAAAAAGGAAAACTACTGACTAATTCCACTAATGAATGTTGATGCAAAAATACTCAATAAAACCCTAGCAAATAGAATACAGCTACACAGTAAAAAAAAAAAAAAAAAAAAGTATATATATATCACTATCAGGTGGACTTTATCCCAGGGATGCAAGATTGGTTCAACATGCACAAATCCATAAATGTAATTCACCACGTACATAGAAGCAAAAACAAAGATCATATTATTCTCTCAATAGATGCACAAAAAGCATTTGACAAAATTCAGCATCGTTTTATGACAAGAGCACTTTAGAAAGCAGGCATAGATGGGACATGCACAAGTAGCTGAAACTACAGGCACATATCACCATGCCTCGCTAAGTTTTTTATTTTTTCTATCAATGAGGTCTTGTTCTTGCTCAGTCTGGTCTTGAACTCCCGGCTTCAAGTAGTCCTCCTGCCTCAGCCTCTCAAAGTGCTAGGGTTACAGGGGTGAGCTACCATGCACAGCCACATATGGCCTTTGAGGTAGTTTCCTTATATTCCTAGTTTTTTAAGTATTTTTATCATGAAAGGTTACTGAATTTTGTCAAATGCTTTTCTATAGCTATTGATATCATCATGAAAAAATACTCATCATCCCTAATCATCAGAGAAATGCAAATCAAAACCACCCTGAGATATCACCTAATCCTAGTGAGAATAGCCCAAATCACAAAGTCCCAAAGCTGCAGATGCTGGTGTGGGTATGAAGAAAAGGGAACATTATTTAAACATTGTTGGTGGTACTGCAAACTAATACAGTCTTTTTTCAAAGATGTATGGTAAAACCTCAAAGAGCTAAAAGTACACCTTCCATATGATCCTGCAATCCCATTGCTAGGTATCTACCCAGAAGAAAAAAAAATCTTTTACCATAAGGACATTTGCACTAGAAATTTTATCAAAGCTCAAGTCACAATTGCCAATATGTGGAAACAGCCAAAGTGCCCATCAACTCATGAATGGATAAATAAATTATGGTATATGTATACCACAGAATACTATTTAGCCATAAAAAATGGTGGAGACTTCATATCTTTTGTACTAACCTGCATGGAGTTGGAGAATATTCTACTTAGTAAAGTATTACAAGAATGAAAAAGCAGGCTGAGTGCAGTGGTTCATGCCTGTAATTCTTGCACTCTGGGAGGCCAAGATGGGAGGGTTACTTGAGATCAGGAGTTCCAGACCAGCCTGAGCAAGAACAAGATCAAGTCTCTACTAAAAATAGAGAAACTAGGGTGGAGCTGTGGCTCAAAGGAGTAGGGTGCTGGCCCCATATGCCAGAGGTGGTGGGTTCAAACCCAGACCTGACCAAAAACTGCAAAAAAAAAAAAAAATAGAGAAACTAGCCAGGCTTGGTAGTGGATACCTGTAGTCTCAGCTACTCAGAAGGCTGAGGCAGGAGTTTGAGATTGCTGTGAGGTAGGCTTGTGCAATAGCACTCAAGCCTGGGCAACAGAGTGAGGCTCTGTCTCAAAAAAATATGAAACAAGAGTCACACCTCCCAAACCCAGGGGGATGCTACAACCCTCTCCCATGCCTTCCCATGACACTTTCTCCCAAGCCGCCTCCAAACCAACTTTATAGACTTCACGACTGCTCTATTAGTCGGGGAGGAGGATCCCCCAAACTCTGACTCTGCCCCCACTTTGAAGAATTGCAATTGTTGGCTGGATTTCCCAGCTCCTCTCTATGCTTCGGGGCACCATCTTCTGAGTGGCTCTGAGGAGCCACAGCCAAAACTTCACATCAGGAGGAAGGGAATACAGGAGATTTGATTGGAGGGCTCTCGGTGAGCTGTGGCGTCCAGTGAGTCTGCAAGCACTGAGGGTCTCCTGGGCTGGCTCTGGGTCTTCTGCCCCTGGCTGCATGAATAAAAGAAGAAAATTTCTTCTTGCCTCAGTACTTGCTCTCCAGAATTCAAGTTTTATACATCTCTTGTGTCAAAAGTGCCTCTCTTGGGTATTCCTAGTCTCCAAAAGGAGGGAGCAAGATGGTGACTGAGTAACAACTTCTTTGCAACTGGGTGCAGTGAGATTGGGGAGAGAAGACTCTAGGCAGCTCTGGCTTGTAGGATCTACTGAGAAACATCCCTTTGAGGACATAGGGAGACAGCAAGAGGCTTCTGGACCCCAGAAGGAGGACAAAAGCAGTGGAGAACTGCCAAGTGGTTGTGTTTGTTCAATCTGAGGCCATGGCTGCCACAGCTGTAATTCCAATATCAGTGAGATTGCAAAACAGGGCTGTTTTGCTTTTTTGGACTTGGGCACTTGGTTGAACTACCTTGGAAAAACTTGGTCAAGAGTGTGGATGACTTTAGGCATTATCTAGGGCCCCAGACTGCGCCATAGAACCAGAACAGAGCTCATGTTCAGCTGTGGGCCATGTGCACAGCCATTGTGGGAAAACTGCCCCTGCAGACTCCACCCTCAGGGTCATAGAGCAAGGCTCATGCTGGGATACCTTGGATGAATGAACAAGTGACTGAGCAGTGCCAAAGGCTGGGACTGTGATGTTGGGCAAGAGTGGAGATTTCAAAGTAGCAGGACTGCTTTGTAGCCTTGGCCCTCAGGGGCATAGAGTGAGATGGGTTTTGGCTCACTGCATAAGCGGGTAGGTCTTTTTTTTTTTTTTTTTTTTGAGATGGAGCCTCAAGCTATCCCCCTGGGTCGTGGGCCATGGCATCACAGCTCATAGCAACCTCCAACTCCTGGGCTCAAGTGAGTCTCTTGCCAAGTAGCTGGGACTACAGGCACCTGCCACAACGCCCAGCCATTTTTTGGTTGCAGCCATCACTGTTGTTTGGAGGGCCCGGGCTGGGGATTCGAACCCGTTGCCTTAGGTGTATGTGGCTGGTGCCTTAGCCGATTGAGCCACAGGCGCGGAGCCAAGCGGGTAGTCTTTTAGGAGAGATCTGGCAACAAGTGCTTTCCTGGGAAAGCTTCTGCTTATCCAAGGTTAATGGTTTAAAATGTCTTTTAAGAGGTCTGAGGAGCGATTTAGGCTCTCAACTCTGCAGGGTTTGAGAAATAAGCAGAGGCCTCCAGTCTCCACCTCATACAGCTATATCAGCATTGTGAGTAAGAACTCATACCCCAGAAGACCACCTGTTGCTCAGACAATTTTCAGAAAGATATATATATATATATCTTTGTTTTTGCTTTTGTTCTTTTTAAAATTTATTTCAGCCGTTCCCTCTAGATTTTTTTTCTTTGTTTCTTCATTTTTCTAGTTTAAATGTAATTTTCCATTGTTGCCTTCTTTAATAATAAGAACTTCATCTTTGCTAGTGTTTCTGCCCCTATTATTTGGTTTTTCCCCCAATCTTATCCTGTAAGGTTTTCTGTTTGTTTTAGTTTGATTTATAGTATTTTATTTTTTGTTTTTTAGAGAGCAAGTCTCACGTTGTCACCCTTGGTAGAATGGTGTGGTGTCACACCTCACAGCAACCTCCAGCTCTTGGGCTTAGGGGATTCTCTTGCCTCAGCCTCCCAAGTAGCTGGGACCACAGGCACCTACCACAATGCCTGGCTATTTTTTTGTTGCAGTTTGGCTGGGGCTGGGTTCAAACCTGCCACCCTCGGTGTATGGAGCCAATGCCCTACTCATTGAGCCACAGTTGCTGCCCTGATTTATAGTATTTTTGTCTTTCCTCTATTTGGTGGAGGTGGGGTTCTATATCTGAACAGGCTGGCAAAGAGCTGCTCACCTCAAGAGAACCACCCAACCCAGCACTCCCAGAGGTTGGGTCAAAGTACCCTACTATGCACCTCTATTACTCCTGTCTCTCTCTTTCTGTGCCCCTCTTCTTTTTGTCAATATTCCCTTTTACCCACCCCTTCTACTTTTGCTTTTTTATAAATCTTTTTTCCCTTTTTGCTCCTTAATCTTCTCATCCTTTTGGTCCTGAACCAAAAGGACTCATTGAAACCTTAGGCCAGGGGCACAGTAACTTAAAGAGCAAGAGGAAGTGAAAGGAAAATTAGGGCAAGGAAACAGATAAAATAAAACATTCATGAGGAAGAATCAGCAGAAAAATCCTGGCAACATGAAAAACTAGTCCAGAGCAACACCCCCAAGGGACCATGAGGTAGTTACTACAGAGGATTCTGCCTATAAAGAAATGTTAGAAATTACAGAAGGGAAATTTAAAATACAGATGATGAAAACAATGAAGGAAATTGCTGAGAACATGGAAAATAACCAAAAAACAATGAAGGAAATTGCTAGGAAAGTGGAAAATAACAAAAAGGAAATCCAAAAACAGAATCAAATAAGAGATGAATGATATGAAGAATATAGATGGGATAGAGCAGAGCTGAGGGAATTGAAGCAGTCAACTAGGGAACTTAAAGATGCAATAGAAAGTATCAACAACAGATTAGACCATGCAGAAGAAAGAATCTCAGAGGTAGAGGATAAAGCTCTTGAGATAACTCAGATACTTAAAG
This sequence comes from Galagoides demidoff, assembly GCA_963574575.1. Classification (NCBI taxonomy): domain Eukaryota; kingdom Metazoa; phylum Chordata; class Mammalia; order Primates; family Galagidae; genus Galagoides; species Galagoides demidoff. Next base: position 23,388 of record CAUYQV010011593.1, read on the forward strand.
AGGCAGAAAAGAAGAGAGAGAAAGCAGGACATTCACTGACAGAATTATGGAACTTTATGAAGCCTTCAAACATCTGAGTTACAGGTAACTCAGAAGGGAAGAAGAATGCCCCAGAGGAATGGAAGCCATACTAGAGAACATTATAAATGAAAACTTCCCAAATATCAATAAAAATTCTGACACACTTCTTTCAGAGGAATATCAGACCCCAGGTTGCCTCAACTCTAATAGAGCTTCTCCAAGACACATTGTTATGAACCTGTCCAAAGTCAAGACAAAAGAAAAATTCTGCAAGCTGCTGGCAGTAAGCACTAATTGACCTACAGGGGCAAATTCATCAGGGTGACTGCAGACTTCTCTAATGAAACATTTCAAGCAAGAAGACAATGTTTATCTACCTTTAAGCTACTTAAACAGAACAATTTCCAGCCCAGAATTCTATATCCCACTAAGCTAAGCTTTAAAATTGACAGAGAAGTCAAATCTTTTACTGATATACAAACATTGAGGAAATTTGCCACAATAAGACCAGTTCTACAGGAAATACTTCAACTTCTTCTACATACTGACCGTCACAGTGGATCACCAGCAAAATAAGCACCCAGAATTTGAAGGACAGAATCTAGCTTCCACAATGATGCAAAATACAAAACTAACCAATGGGCTTTCACTAAATAAGATGAATAGAATGCTACCACACTTATCAATTATCTCAATAAATGTTAATGGCTTAAATTGCCCACTGATGAGGCATAGATTGGCTGACTGGATTAAAAGACACAAGCCATCCATCTGCTGTCTGCAGGAAACACATCTAGCCTTAAAAGACAAATTAAAACTCAGAGTTAAGGGTTGGAAGACAATTTTTGAGGCAAACGGAATTCTGAAGAAAAGAGGGGTTGCAATCTTATTTTCAGATACATGTGGATTTAAAGCAACTAAAGTCAAAAAAGACAAAGATGGTCACTTCATATTGGCTAAGGGAAAAATACAAGAAGAAGACATTTCAATTCTAAATATTTATGCACCCAATTTAAATGCTCCCAGATTCTTGAAACAGACCTTAATCAGCCTGAGCAATATGATATCCCATAACACCATAATAACAGGGGACTTTAACCCTCCTCTTATAGAGCTGGACAGATCCTCCAAACAGAAATTAAACAAAGATATAAGGCAATTAAGTGAAACCCTAGAATAATTGTTCTTGGTTTTTGAGTATTTGTTTTTTGGTTTTGTTTGTTTGTTTGTTTGCAGTTTTGGCCGGGGCTGGGCTTGAACCCACCGCCCTACTCCTTGAGCCACAGGTGCCACCCTAAAAACAACTGTTCTTTTTTTTTTTTTTTATTAAATGATAGCTGTGTACATTAATGCAAACATGGGGTACAGTGTAGTGTTTTCATATACAATTTGAAATACTTTCATCAAACTGGTTAGCATAGACTTTGTGTCATTTACTTAGTTAAAAATAACTTTCTTGATAGATGTATATAGAACACCTCATCCCAAAGTTAAAGAGTATACATTCTTCTCATCAGCCCATGGAACATTCTCCAAAAATTGATCATATCCTAGGACACAAAACAAACCTCAACAGAATTGAAGGAATTTAAATTTTACCTTGTATCTTCTCTGACCACAAGGCACTAAAGGTGGAACTCAACTCCAACAAAAACGTTCAACCCCATAAAAAGGCATGGACATTAAACAACCTTGCGCTGAATGACAGTTGGGTGCAGGAAGAAATAAAAGACAAAATTATTAACTTCATTGAGCATAACAACAATGAAGACACAAGCTACCAAAACCTGTGGAATACAGCAAAAGCAGTTTTGAGACG
>CAUYQV010011599.1:0-32293 GCA_963574575.1 Galagoides demidoff
CAGCAACTCTGGTTTTGGGATTTTGTGATATGGGCTAATCTTACTGGAGTTAGGTGATATCTCAAAGTAGTTTTGATTTGCATTTCTCTAATGATTAAGGATGGTGAGCATTTTTTCATATATCTATAGGCCGCACGCCTATCTTCTTTGGTGAAATTTCAAAAGTCTTAAAAATGACTGCTGAGTGTTTAGGATTCATGGCCTTCTGAGCTCCAGCAAGCAGTCGCCAGTCCCATCCTTCTTCTAAGCACACTCCTCCCACAGGAGTCCCTACTGGTTCCTCTCTCTGCCTAGGCACAGCTGACAGTGCTGCTCTCTGTGTGGTGAGCCTTGAGGCTTTTCCTCATTCCTTCTGTTTTGTATAGAAATTTATTTGAAATTAGCCAAAGAAAATTTACGGGAGGCACTGCTGATCACCATTGGACTGGCATGGTGTGGTGACAAAATAGGGAATACAGGAGAAACAGCAACTGTAGGGCAAAAACAATTATATTCTGGACATGTTTGATGAAAGAATTTAGACAGGTGATTATGTGGGTCAGGTGCTCGGGGGAAAGATCTGCACTCTGTACAGTAGATTGGGCAGCTGTCAGTCTACATGTGACACTTTAACCATGAGAATAGATGAGATCATCTGACAAAAGTGTATGGCAGGAGCAGAGAGGCCCAAGAATCTATATGTTTAATCTACATTTAAGGGGAAAAACAGGCTCCGTGGTGCCCATAGCACGGTGGTTAAGGCGTCACATACACCAAGGGTGTCAGGTTCAAACCCGGCCCAGGCCAGCTAAACAACAACGACAACTGCAACAAAAAAAAATAGCCAGGTGTTGTGGTGGGTGCCTATAGTCCCAGCTACTTGGCCAAGAGAATCATTTGAGCCCAAGAGTTTGAGGTTGTTGTGAGCTGTGACACCACAGCACTCTACTGAGGGCAACATAGTGAAACTCTGTCTCAAAAAAAAAAAAAAATTAGGGGAAATATAGAAGAAAAAACCTTTCCTGAAAAGGAATAAAAAGAGGAAAAAACCAAAAAACTAAAGAAGGTTGTGTCCCCCAAACCAACAAAGGCTTTGCCAAAGGCGATAGCATAATTTCTGAGCAGCTGTTCCTTAAGCAGTGACAAATGTTCTACTTTAAACGTGGTTCTGAAGATAAAATGAGATTATGTAAGCAAAATCCTGTGTAAATTGTAGATGTGTTATATAAATGAAGTATCTCTCAAGTCACTCCAAAAAAAAAAAAATTTAGGAAATTTAGCTCAAGAATTACATAAACAAAATCTATTGTTTGATGTGTTTTTGGTCTTCCATTTGGGCTATATTTAATGTCATAAAACATTTAGAAGAAAAGTTTTATTCATGATTACATAACTTATGTTGACAACATAAAGCTGTGAAAAATCATAACTACCCTTTAAAGGTTGAAATACATTGATATCTCAGAGCACAGGAAAGTCTAGCAAATAGATGCCTTCCTCAGAAGCCACACATTGCCAATATCCACACAGAAGAGGGCAATAAGACACATGGTTCCTACAAGACTAATTTGTTGATTTAGGTACATTGATCCCCAAAGTCTACATTTACATGTAAATTTTTATTGATGCCTAGGAATTTCAAAACCATGTTATTGTATTCTAAATTTAAAATAGTCTCTAGATAAAGACTTGAATAAAAAAGGATGTTGACAATTTTCAGGAAATCATTTCAATCTAATCAAACCATAACAAAGTTAATACTTTTCATATTTATTTTTAATAAATCATTTTAACCTCAGGGCTAACAAGAACATGTCTTGGATAACAAATATTTGAGTTTAAACAATGAGAATTAAGTGGCCATACGCATGACGGATGAAACAAAGGCTATTAGTTTTTAAGTCTTCCCAAGGAAAAGGTATTTCTTCTTTATCTTTGGATCCTCAACACTTATTCTGTAAATATTTAAGGGTATGAGTTAAAGCTTTCTCATTCTTCATGCTTACCTCACTAGCCTTTCGATACTCTATTTTGTTCTACCAATTACTGTGCCAACTTGAGAGAGAAGTCCAAGACCCAATCTAAAATCAGCTTCAAAGCTTTCAAAACATTTGCTGATCATACTTTCATTGGACCATCAAAGATAATGAGGTAATTGAGCTTGTAATAGAATTTACTTACTTCCAAGAGAATGGAAAGTTTCATAAGCACTAGGCCAAAACTTTACTTTTCTAAACAAGAAAACTGAGACTAGAAGGCTAACTTAGTTCAGATATATGTTTAGTTTTGTCAAAGTCAAGATGAGAGACCATTTTTCTTTTTCTTATATGTCCTTATACTTTCTTATTTATTACCACCCTTTTACAGCATGAAATATCTCACTGGAATAACAAAAAATATACAAGTTGTTTTAGTAGCTGGAAACTGGGAACTGATTACACACTTTTCCCCCAAACTGAACAGTGTTCCAGAGTTTTATAACTCTATTAAAGTTAATAATTAATAGTTTTTAAAAGCAAAATTGAGTATTTGCCAATTCGAATTCTGATTATGTTATTTAAATTATAAATGCACTTTTGAGAGTTAGCATGTTATCATTATAGTACTGGGATTTGGAGAAAAGATAAGTGCCCTTTAAGTGGTAATGCATTTCACATTTTCAATATATGTTTTAACCCAATATGTGTGTCTTTAATCCCCTCATAATCCTTTAAAAATGATATCTACCAAGTGTTATTCCTAAACTATATTATATGGCCTATGATTGGATTTTCTCACACTATATTGTATTTCTTTCATGCCTCCTTTTCAGTTCTTAACTCAAGAACACCTGGTATGAGTAAATAAGAGATGGAATGTACCTAAATTTAATGAATTGAATTTAATGAATTGTATATCTTACACTTGACCTTTGAGAAAAATTCTAAATGAATTTTCTAAAAACATTGAATTTAATGAATTGTGTATCTTACATTTGACCTTTGGGAAAATTCACAATGTAGCAAAGTGGCAAGGAAGAAAGGACATCCTTCAAACTGATGCAATTCTCAATGATCTGTAACACATAATATATGAATACTTTACTTAAATGGAAATCAGTATTGTATCCTCTATAATTCTAAGTCCTCTAGTTACAGCTATTAAAAGCCTTGGTGTCCCAATCGGCCAGTGAGGAAAAATTCAGTTTTCACCTACTGGATTCCTAACACTATCTGGCAGAATCTAACAAGTTGGAGAATTGGGAAGTTACCACACAAGCTCAGTAAGAGATAAAGGGATGGGGGAATATGGGAAATACTATGAGAGGACAAGGATTTACAGAAAAGGAACATCAGATTCCAAGAATGGAAATAAGAGATGACAGAAATATTGAGTTGGTATTGCACCAATGGCAGACGTGAAGTAGTAACAATGATCCACATTTATAGAGTGCTTTTTTTTTATTCCAAGTATTTTCCATACTTCAAATCACTTAATTTTCTGAGCAGGCCTAAAATGGAGGGATACTTACAGCTATTTTTGCACATAAATATTCTATAAAATTCCCCAGGTTACAAGTGCTTACTTGGATGGAATAGACAATTCTTCCTGTAGAAATCAGAAATCAAATCCAGATATCCAACTCCAGAGTCTACACTTAGTCGTCAAGAAAGATCTCAGAAAAAAATTATGTGGTATTAAATTGCTGTTCTTATTTGTCACATTGAGAAACTGTTGACAAAATTAAACTTTAAAAGACTCCTTGATAGATTGCGGTTTATTTGAACATAATAGCATCCCAATACTGTGTCATGTGGTAGCTCATTATGAGAATTACATATATACATATTAGTTTATGAAATTTACTTATGCTTGAAAGCACACACCTCTATCATGTTAATAAAAAATAGGAAACGTAGTACTTTAACTAAATATTTCATATTGCTTGAATAAATGCAAGGGGGCAAGATTATTTTACTATTCAATTAGGAGACTTTCTCTAAATCTAAAGGAACTCTAAATGTTAAACCTCACGTACTTATATACAGATACATGGACACAGACAAATCGTCACTCACAGGCACACATCAAATAAAAATCCCCTGAGTATTCCAAATAATGAGTAACTTCTCTTAGTTGTCCTCAATTTACATAAAAACAAAAAAGATTCTCTGATGATGACCCTGAGGTTTAACAGAAACAAGTTGCTACTTTTATCCTTCTCCATTTGAAGATATCCAACAACCAAAATATCATTTCATTTATAAGCACCATTTAGATTTTTTTCTTAAAAACACAGGAAATATACAGCACTCAATAATAAACAATATTTTGTCCTTGTTCTTAAATTATTTCTATTTTACTAGAATTGCCAATTAGTGTCCCAGTTATGCTACACTAATATAAAACCAAAACAACATCAAGAAAAACACATACATGCACAGTTAGTTGTTCTTATAAAATATTTTTCAAATCATTCAATTAGCAGTACTGTTTTTATTAATGTAAACATATTTTACAGTATTTTTAATCTGTGGTAGAATTTATCTTTACGTAGGTACAGTTGTGTATACAAAATATAATTCGGGTTCAATCCCCCCAGTTTTGCTTTGCAAACACAAATAAAAAAGAAAAAGGAAAGGAAAGAAAGAGAGATTATTGACTATTTTTTTTAAAAAGGCTAGATTTGTGTATATTTAAAAGTAAATAAGATTGCAGATAAAATAGACAAATATATAGGGATAGCTGTCAAATCTACCAAGAAAGTAGATGGTAATTTTCTGAGTTCCAGTGAGGTAAAACCTGTAAGAAGGTAGAGAGAATAAAATAGGCTGTGCTAACATAATAAAAATACTGGAGCGTCAAGGTAACAGCTGGAAAGTACAAAAAGTTACCAATTGCCTGAAATCTATGTCACAATAAACTGAGAAAAACATGGTGGGGGAATAAGTAAGGGACAAAAAAAGAAAAGAAAACATTTTCTTTTCAAATTTTTCCTGGATCAAATGAAGACCAGAAAGTTCAGATTGGCAAGCTCTTCCCATAGCAGTACCCACAATAAATGGGAAATAGCCAGCACCTTGATACAACCTGGTGAACACTTAGAAGTTAATAAAGTTTTAAAAAAAGAAAATGAAAAGGATAGGGAACTGGCTACCTATTAAGAAATAAAATAAGATTTGTACCCCACTTTGTCTTGGCTTGGTGCAAAAGACAATAAAGACAATAAAACTATGCCTTTAGCGATATGAGAAAAAAAAGATTGTATATTAGGATGTCTATACCCATCCCAAATAATAATCTACTTTGGATTTGAAATACCAATAAGAGAAATAAGGTGAACAAAAACTATCATCTGTACTTTTGAAAAGTGAGTAAAATAATTTAATAAAGATTTAATTCCTTAGAGTGTTTACAATAAAATGAAAATAGAATATAATAAAACAGACATAAGGGATTTCAATCATTTAATTAAAAGCTATACACATACACATACATACATAAGCACAAGCACAAAACCTCACTCACATGCACATATCAAGAATACATCTGCTGGGTATTATGAATAATTAGTAACTTTACTTTTACTTTTTTTGTCTTCCTGAACTTTGAAACATTCATAAACATAATTAAGGATAACTCCAAGTTTGCAGTTGTGCTGTAAATTTTTAAAAATGAGAGGTAATTACAACATGTAGAGTATACATTTAAACTAAACACTAAGGATATGAAGAGATATGTCAATTTTTCTTAATATGAGGAAAGAAATATTAGATATTAAAAATAAATCATTAATATTTCAATTAAATCATTATCTATCATTATCTGAGGTCAGATGGATGGAGGGTGAATGGTGGGATCACACCTATGGTGCATATTGCAAGGGTATATGTCGGATCTATTAAGCATAGAGTATAAATGTCTTAATACAATAATTGAGTAAATTAGGTGAGGGACATATTAACCAGTATGATGTAAGCATATTGTATGTGAAATCAGCACATTGTACCCCCTACATGCAAAAATATAAACATAATCTACCTCTTTCTGATTTAATAAAAAAAATCATTATCTACTTATGAAATAATCACAAGGGGACATTTAATCACTTTATAAAATGCAGATAAAGAGACTTTACTTATCCCAGTTATTTAAAACATTCTTTCTTTTTTTTTTTTTTTTAATTAAATCATAGCCGTTTACATTAATGCACTCAGGGGATACAGTGTGCTGGTTTTATATACAATTTGAAATATTTTCATCAAACTGGTTAACATAGTCTTCATTGCATTTTCCTAATTATTGTGTTAAGACATTTATAGTCGGCTCGGCGCCTGTGGCTCGATCGGCTAAGGCGCCAGCCACGTACACCTAAGGTGGCGGGTTCGAATCCCCAGCCCGGGCCCGCCGAACAACAATGATGGCTGCAACCAAGGAATGTCCAGGCGTTGTGGCGGGCGCCTGTGGTCCTGGCTACTTGGGAGGTGGAGGCAGGAGACTCGCTTGAGCCCAGGAGTTGGAGGTTGCTGTGAGCTGTGATGCCATAGCACTCTACCCAGGGGGATAGCTTGAGGCTCCGTCTCAAAAAAAATAAAATAAAATAAATAAATGACAATGAAATGAATGTCAGTAACATTTTTTTCCTACACAGATAATTTAAATGCACTAGAAGACACTCTTATAAGCGCTCTCTATAAAAACATGATATAGCAGGATTGACTAACAGGATTGAAGAATGCTGATAATTCTCAGTTCCATTTAATAAGCTATTGATAATCTTAGACGCCTTGTGTGAACATAAAGACAGACAACATTAATAGCTTTAATGCAGCTTACAAACCAGTCTAGACTAGAATATACAGATGGGAAACCCTAAGGAAGTCAAATCACAATGAGTGATTACACAAAGAAAATTTGGGTACGTCAGATTGGGAAAGGTGTTCCAGAAAGGCAAGCCTACATGAAAATTTACAGAAAATGTAAGATATTGTTCTAAGAAAAGAAAAAAGCCATATCATCAAGGCACAGGAGAAATCAAACAGGAGGTAACAGAGGAGAATAAAAAAAACCAGACACCTAGGGGCAGAGGAAAAAAATGGACAAACAGACTGAGAGAACAAAGTAGGAAAGAATGAGCTGAAAGAAACCATGATTCGGATATGAGGAATAAGAAAAACTAAAGACCGTGAAGAAGAAACCAAAATCAAAGGACCAATGGCAAGTGCAGCTACCACTCCCAACAGCACGCGCAGATAGGCACCAGCCGTACACACAGCACACAGACCTCTGCGGCTGCAGACCTGCCTAGGCCTCATGTCTTCTCATGCGCTACTCACTCTGCCTCAACTGCTGGCTCTTCCCACATAACAAGCAACCTTCTTCCTCCTTTGTTAAAGGACACAAAAGCCAACTTAACGGAGTTCCCTATGGCCAAATCTCAGAAAATATGAGCAACAAAGAGAATGATGATAATAAAATGGATATGTCCCAGAGAATAAAATACCTATAAGTCCCTATTAATCAACATGACAGGCAGGGTTAGGGGGTGGGGACAGGAGAGGTCTTAGACCAGTGACTTCTCATCGATAAATGGAGAAGAAATGATGAAAAAAGAAAATAAGGCGGTGCCTGTGGCTCAGTGGGTAAGGCACCAGCCCCATATACCAAGGGTGGTGGGTTTGAACTTGGCTGCAGATAGCTAAAACAGCAGTGGCAACTGCAACAAAAAATAGCCAGGTGTTGTGGTGGGTGACTGTAATCTCAGCTACTTGGGAGGCTGAGGCAAGAGAATCACTTAAGCCTAAGAGTTGGAGGTTGCAGTAAGCTGTAACGCCATGGCACTATACCAAGGGTGACAGAGTGAGACTCTGTCTCAAAAAAAAAAAGAAAAAAGAAAATCACCATATTATAAACACCACAATAAAAACTGTAATGATCAAGAATCAAGTATAGGAGACAACATAAGAAATAGGATATTTGTGTATCTTACAAACTTTGTCTCAAAGTTTCTCCCCTTAAGGCAAGTGTTTAAGTATTAAGTACAACAGAAAAGTTATGTATGTATGCATCTATTTAAAGGCAAAGCCTTCTTTTGTTCTCCGAGCTAGAGTTCAGTGGTGTCTTTAATAGTTCACTGACACCTCAAACTCCTGGGCTCAAACAATCCTCCTGCCTCAGCCTACTGAATAGTTGGAACTATAGGCACATGCCACCATGCCTGGCTAATTTTTCCTAAAACTAGTAATTTTAGAATGAAGAAATCTGGTAGGCACCGCCTTAACCAAGTGATAAAGTTAACATAACCAATAATGAGACTTATCAATATTATGTTCCTCCTACTATTATACTCCAAGAAGAGCATATCACTTATGTGGTGTTCTTGCTAAAATATGTAAGTTGCATTCTGTCACAAGGAAACAACAGACAAACCCAAGTTGAGAGATACTTTACAAGATAACTAGCTAGTATTCTTTAAAAGTATGAAGGTCATGAAAGATAAAGAAAGACTGGGCGGCGCCTGTGGCTCAAAAGGGTAGGGCGCCAGCCCCATATGCCAGAGGTGGCAGGTTCAAACCCAGCCCTGGCCAAAAAAAAAAAAAGATAAAGAAAGACTAAGGAATTGTTCCAGATTGGAGAAGATTAAAGAGACATGACAACTCAACACATTATGCAATCCTGGATCAGATCCTGAAGTAGAAAAAAAAGTCAGTGGGACAAATAACAAAGAAGGATTCAGCTGGGTGCAATGGCTCAGGCCTGTAATCTTAGCACTCTTGGAGGCTGAGTTAGGAAGATTGCTTGAGCTCAGGAATTTGAGACCAGTCTTTGCAAGAGTCCCAGCTACTCTGGAGGCTGAGGCAGGAGAATCACTTCAGCCCAGAAGTTTAAGGTAGGAGTGAGCTATTATGATATCACTATACTCTGGCAAGGCAAAAGAGTAAGACTCTGTCTCCCCCAAAAAAACAAAGAAAGGAAGGAAAGGAAGGAAGGGAAGGAAGGAATTAGAGATAGCTAAGAGCATTATACCAATGCTAATTTATTTTGCTTTGATAATCATACCACAGTTATGTAAGATTTTAACATTTGGGACAATGAGTGAAAGATACAGGAACTACTTTGTGTTATTTTTGCAACTCTTTTTGTAAGTATAGATTATTTAACCCCCCCTCCAAAATTAAAAATTTAAAAGCAATGTGAATATTTACCCAGCTGGCCCGAAGTAAACAAAACCCCATCCCTCTCAGGAGGAACTTTTTTTTAAAACTAAGTATACTGCAATTGAAGACAGTCTGCAAACAGACTAGATAGAAGTTGATAATCATTTGTAAGTTTACCAAACTTTGACAAAGTTAACAGAAATAAGTATGAGGACTTAAAACTCACAAGCAGGAGAAATGTTCAAATATTAAATATGATCAGATCAGGTCAAATATCTTCACTAAGTTCACATTAATAATTAGTAAGGATGTAGAACACAAATTGAATGATTATATCGAATGCAGTGACATGACCTTAAAATAATGTCTAGAACCCATATGTGTATATATTATATGTGTACATATAAAACATGCCAAGAAATTTACATTATTAAATCATATATGTGATATATATTTGATCTTTCAAAATGCAATTAGGAAAGCATTTAAAAGGGAACTAAGGTAATCATTGTCAAATCTCCATATGCAATTTACAGAGTTTCCCACAAAGAATTTAATTTAACAGAAGGAGAGAATACAGAGGAAATACTTTTTTTACTACACAATACAAATAGAATCTAATCTAAAATTTTAATGGCCTTTTAGGCCAAATGTTAGGTGCCTCAGAACAGAAGAAATGAACTGTTTAACAATGCTACTGTCAATTTGCCAGCTGTGTTTTTCTTATAGTGTTAATTCACCCTCATAAAAAAGGTCCCTTGAATGTTTACATTTTAAGTACCAGATTTACAAAGTTTGAGAAAAACTGGAGAACCATTTTAACTTTGAGGGAACAATCATTAGGAATAACCAAATTCAAATAAAGTTTAGATAAATGAGTAAAATTAGTTTATAGCAATTAGTAAAATATGCATCACTGATTAAGAGAATCATTAATATTAACAGAAAATGTAACTAAATATTGATAGAGCATTACCATCTTCTAACAAGACTAGGATCTATATATTACACAGTTGTCAGTAAATAAGCAGACTACTAAAGTCACAACAAAGCCTGATGGATGGGCCTGCATGATCAGTGTCTCAGACAAAATCCAAATAAGGAAAATCACCTTTTAAATACCTCAATTTGGGTCCATTTCAGACAGTGACTCAGGTCTAACACTTTTTAAAATAGATCAATTCTATCATTTAAGACATTTAGACAATAACCTCTTCCAAAATCATCAGAACGAGTTTTCAGATTGTGGTTGTTCAATTTCTAAAAGGCTTTTGTGCTCTATACTTCGCATGTATTAGATTCATCGACTAGCAATTCCTTCCCATATAACTTCTACAGAAAATTTAGCATCAGAATTTCTATTTCAATATACAAAGTACCTTTTAATTGACAAAAATGAACTCAATCATTACACCTGAATTATTTTTCTCAGAATCTGATTTTTAACTAGATTTATAATTATTTAAAAATAACTTGGAATAGCTTTTTTAAAAAACTGGTTTAAAAAACATATCTCATATATTTAATGTAGAATAATTTCCTTGGTTACTATTAAGCAACTCAAATCAAACTAAACTAAAATCAAACTCTAAATAAATGTTAGTTTAATCAAATATAAGCCATCAGAATTTTACTTAAAACTTTTTATCAAAACCATTCAAATAAATAGGCTTTGCATATTCTCACTGGTATAAGATGATCATAGAATCTAAGCATAAGAGCTTTGACAAGAAAATCATTCTTTTAAAGAAACCCACTTGTTATGTTAACCAGTTTGGTGTAAGCATTCCAAATTATATATAAAATCAGCACATTATACCCCATAAATGCATGAATGTACAGTTGTGATTTAATAAAAAATAAATTAAAAAAATAAAAAGACTAAAAAGCCCACTTAAAAAATATAACATATGCCTAATTTAGTCTAAAAACACTCATTCTACCTATCTACCACACAGAATAAAGATTTTTAGGTGTCATGAATACTTCCTAAAGAACCTGAATTTAACAATTATTACAGCATGTGCTCTAAGGCAGAATATTTTACTTTCCAATCATTTTCAACATGTAGGGGTTTATTATTACAATGAATATTTTCGTAATAGAGGAGGATTCTCAAAGGATGGTGAACAGAATGTTAGATGCTCCCCTCCAGTAAGGGAGGAGGGTAAAATGTGTTAAATAGCCACCTAACCAAACACAGAAATAAAAATTTCAACTACACAAGAATAGATTTTACTACTTAAAATGTTTCAAACTTTAAGGGTAACAAATAGCTTTTTGGATTTTTTTTCCAGATTATAACAAAAAAGGCCTAACTGTCCAGATAAAAGATTGAACTATCAAAAGAACAAGCTATCAATTTGGGTTGACAGTACAAATAAAAACAAATTTTCTCTCAGATTTTAAGGACTTTAAGGTTAACTAAAAGGTTAATTTTTAAAGGTAAACCTAAATTAAAAAGTAACATGTACATGCTCAGAACCTTCATTCAGTAAGTCACCATCAGTTTTACCAAGCTTTTCATTATATAGAACAAGGCCTGTATTTTTCCCTCCTTCAAGGTTTCTATAATTCAGTAGTATCTAAAATCCACCTTATCAGCCTTTATAATCTGTTTCTACCCTCAATGTATTTGTTCTAAAACATGTTAATACATAAACTTGACTTTGTCCTTTCTGCAGTATGTCTCAAACTCTTGACAATCTCTCCCACACAGAAGCAGAAAAGACTATCTCAAGCAGACCCTTCTGACTAAAATGAACAGTTAAAGTGTAAGAAGGATGCGTTCCTCAGGTCTCATATAAGAATTTTACTTACTTTATTATTATTATTATTATTATTTTTTTTTTGAGACACAGTCTTAAGCTGTCACCCTGGATAGAGTGCCATGGCGTCTGCATAGCTCACAGCAACCTCTAACTCTTGGCTCAGAAGATTCTCTTGCCTCAGTTTTTTCTATTTTTAGTAGAGCTGGGGTCTGGCTCTTGCTCAGGCTGGTCTGGAACCTGTGAGCACAAGCAGTTCGCCCACCTCTGTCTCCCACAGTGCTAGGATTGCATATGAGCTTGTGCACTCAGCCTAGCATTTTACTTTCTTACCCTGCTGAATTTAGCAAACTCTCAAAGACATCTCTTCCAATAGCAGCAGTAGGCAGAACTAAGAAACACAATACAGTAGTAGAGAAGTACAAGATGAGAACATAAGACAGAGAAAAAAAGGAAAAAAAAAACACAGTAGAAATAGCAGTTTAAAGAGACAGAAATATTTCTAGTCTTGCAAAACAAATATATGTAAATTATCATGCTATGAAGAACAAGCAGGCTTAACAGCTGGATGCCTTCAGGAAGATTTGTCATTGGGGAGAAAAAAACAAATATCCGCATTTTACTTACTAATACTAGTAGGGACTATCTACCTCAAGCTTAATTTAATTACATCACAATAATTACTATAGCATTTACATATTATCTGCAGAGCCTTAAGTTTTTCGTATGCTTTCATTTCATTCTTGTAACAGTCCCATCAAGACATGGTATTACCACTATTTTATTGATAATAAAATTGGAACTTGAAGAGATTAAATGACTAATAAATAGCAAAACAGCACCTTCAGTCTTTAGACACGTGCACTCTTAACAATACTAAACTTAAAAAGTAGGCATAACGTTGCTATGGGACAAGGTTGAGGAGCAGAGGCTGGTCAAGGTCTGCTTCCTGAGCTGAGATTAAGTAATTCCAGATATACACATATCAGAAGAACAAGCATCATGAACAGAAATATACAGAGAATACTATTATGCTAAAACATAACTTATTCCAGAAGACTAGCATCAGGTGTACTTAATAACGGAGATATTACATTATTTCCAAAATTACCTTTTATTCATGTTTACATAGTAAGTTGTTCCTATAATAAATATTGCAGATATCTTTGTAAAAATCATATATAATACACACACAGAAAAAAAACAAAGCAGCTATACAATATAAAATGTTCAATAAATTTTAAAGTGCCAGACTGCTACATTTAAGGTTCCCATTTTTGTAATCTGTTCTAATTTCCATTTATTTTCCATTCAAATTCTACAACTTTTTTGAGAAGTCAAATGTTAAATTCAATGTGTTTACACAGAAAATATCAAAATATTGTATACAAAGTCCGCCTTCTCAAGAAAACCTCCTTTTGGACTGCTGCTTTATACAAAAACAAGATCACCAGTTAACTATGCACTCACTATCTGGTATGGAACATGTCTAATACGGATTATACAACATGTAGCATTTGTAAATTTAAATTAATTAGGAAAGAAAATTAAAAATTCAGTTCCACAGTCACACTAGCCACATTCAATTGCTCAGTAGTCCCATGAGGCTTGTGGTTAGCACACTGGACAGTCTAGATAGAGAATATTTTCATTATTGAAGAAAGATCTATTGGAAGGCACTGGCTTAGTCCTCACTTGGATCTTTTGTTCCTCATGTTCCTTCATTCTACTCCCATTCAGTTAATTAACAATATGGTGAAAGTGGTTTCTTCTCTGATAAAGAAAGAGCTATGTTGACTATGCAGATAGTTTACAGCTTCTTGACTACACAATGTATGGTTTTAGTAAAGGAAGGAGTCATCCTTTTCTTCCAGGAGCTTGGACACTTGGCTCTTCAATGCATGCTGCCCCAACAGGGTAGAAGGCTTATTCACTGAAGGGCGTCCTACTGTTACAGGGCTCAAATACTAGCACTACAGTCCTAACAAGGTGGGAAGGGAAATTAAAAAAGTCTGCCAAGGGGAATAGGCAGAAGCTATTCCTGAGCTGGAAATTATGTTTTCCCCATCGATTAAAAAAAAGAAAAGTTTTTCAGAATATAGAGTATAACAATTAAAAAACCTCACCTGCATGTCGCAAGAGGAGCAAACTGAACACCCTTCTCTTTGCATTCCCTTGTTATTCTTTCTTTTACATTTCTACAGAGATCTACAACCCTAAGGAAAGATAAATGAATACAATATTAAGTTTCAAATGAGAAGCACACAAATTCTAATAAATGCAGGTCAATCTTACATATTTCAACTCCAAAATTCTTTTAACTAAAGCTATCATAGTTATTCCTTTCAAAACTGACAAAGGCCTAAATCATTCAAATTGAGCCTTCCATTCCTAATGGAAAGTCAATGAAGCTCTTTTTTTGCCATAAGGAAAACAGAAGTCAGAAGAGCATACTCAAATCTCCTGCATGCAGTTTCCTGCACATGGAAAACCTCAATTTTAAAATAAATTTAATTCCAAAATTTTAAGAGCTATAAAAAACAAGTTAATGAAAATTCAATTCTAGGTTACATGAATACCAATCTTTATCCATGTCTAAACAGTTTTACTTAATGTAAAAATAATTCAATTAAAAATCATGAGGTTACATAAGCCTATTGCAAGCTGAAATCCAACATGACAAAGGCTTATTAAATAAAAACTGTGTGCACAGTGTTAGTGTGCTATGCTAGACTGTTTGATACAAAAACTCAGTGAAAATAGACAGGTGAGGAAATAGCAATAACCCTTAAATGGGAAAAGAGATGGACAATATTTAAGAATATTAATCTATTTTTAATTCCTCTATTTTTGAATGTAAGCTATATTATATCATAACTATGAATTTTGCTTCATTTGGAAAATAAAATTCTTAAGGCATATATAAACCACATCACTCCCAATAAATATCTTGGCCACAGACTGACACTGATTCTGTGTTTAAAACATTGGTCTGTTTAGCATCATGAGAACTAAAATGATACCAGAGAAACTCAAGAGGTCTATCTTTAGTCTCAGGTTGAATTAACTGTGTGGGAACTAATTTGATTAAAACAGTAACATTTAAGCAGATCATGCTTTCTGAAACATATTCACCTGTTTTTCCAGTAAAAATAAGAAGTATATGATTAAAATAGAAATAGGGTTTTAGTGTTTTATTAGCATATCAAAGTTTTTATTTTTAAGAATACAGTATTTGAAAGTTTTATAAATTCTAATTTTACAAAACAGTGCTCATTAAGAACATTTAAGCCAACTAGTCTGTGGTCATCTGCATGATAGGCCAAATTAATTTATATACCGAAGGAAAGGTATTAAAGAATAAAATGGTCTTTGAAAGAATTACGAACAGCTGCCAAACTATTTCTGCTCTGCAAAAGTATTCAATGTTGATGCATTGGTAATTCTTTTCATTTACATGGTTTTTCCCCTTCTTAAAATTTAGCATCAAAAACTATAAATAATATTTCAACCTGAGAAAGCTGGTTTAAAAATGAGAAAAGAAAAAAAAATTGTGAATAACAGAGTGAAACTATAAATTAGGTTACTATCTAAGAGTGTATGATGTATGACCATCAACGCACGCACCCGAAGTTATAACTCCTAACAGATGAAGACGTCATGTAGAAAACTAAAAGGTTTTCAGGGAGGAGGAGAGGTCAAAAGAGAACAATTAAGATGTACAATATCTAAGAGGTGAATTTGTGGGGATTTATTATACCATATATATTTTTCATAGGTTTTTAAATATTTTATAAAGAAAAAGTAAAATGTAGGCATACTAGAAGAAAATAAAAATAGACAGGTTGAGAATCCCACACTCTGAAATGCTCCAAAATCTGGAAGTTTTTGAAAGCCAACATGTCACTCAAAGGATATGTTCACTGGAGCATTTTAGATTTTGGATTTTCAGATTTCAGTTGCTCAACTGGTACATATATAACGCCAATATTCCAAAATCCAAAACCACTTTGGCTTCAATCATTTCTGATAAGGGGTAGTCAACGTCTCTTAACAATCTCCTTGAAAATGTTTTCATTACTGAATGATTAAAAATTCACAAGAGTATTTTTAATACATTATTTAACATTTCCTAATCAATTTTTATTAATTTTCTAACCAACATTTGAGCATGCGCATGTATATGTGTGGTGTATTTCCAATGATAAAACCCTTCTAAAATGTATTGCCATAAATCTTATTTGGGCCATTCTTATAATATGCTCCAGTACCAGAAACTGGCTTAAACTTAAAAATAAAAACTGTATTTAGGGCAGTGCCTGTGGCTCAGTGGATAGGGCGCTAGCCCCAGATACCAAGGGTAGCAGGTTCAAACCCAGCCCCGGCCGAATTGCAACCAAAAAATAGCTGGGCGTTGTCATGGGAGCCTGTAGTCCTAGCTACTCAGGAGGCTAAGGCAAGAGAATCTCCTAAGGCCAGGAGTTGGAGGTTGCTGTGAGCAGTATGACACCATGGCACTCTACCAAGGGCGACAAAATGAGACTCTATCTCTTTAAAAAAAAAAAAAAAGTACTTAATTTGTTACATCAGATTTTTTTCAGAAATCACTTAAATGTAAGTTCTTAGTTAATTAACACACATACAATTATCAAAACATAAATGATGCATTACAAAAGAAGGTTAACGGGTCTAATAATTGGGAAAATTTTTTAGAGATTAAACGTATTAATCATTCAAGAATTTAAGTTAACAGCTAAGTAAAACCACATGGTAACATTCTATACTCAATAAAGGGCTTGAAAATATGGTTTATACATCAACACACAAACATTACATTAAGCAATTCATATATGAATACTATCAGGCATTATATTTTACCTGTCCCAAGGAGCAGAGGTCTCAAAAGATTCTCCTAATACATAGTATTCCAAACCCAAGTCCTGTGAAGACACACACAGAAAAATCAAGAAACCATAACAGATGTTAAAGAAACAGTAATACTGTTAGTATTCCATATTCACCATCAGTATTGTATGTTTCTAATTTAACTTTGATTGCTCTTTATTATTCATATCGAAAGAGCCCTGGAAAGTTGCTAAGAGTGAGCTACAACTTCCCTGAGCAGAGGAAGCTTACCTGTCTTATACCCCTCTGTATCTTTGGAAACAGGCAGAGTGCCTGATGCAGGGCAAAAGTTCTGCTTCTCCAGGGAATGAAGTCTCTATATAAGAACAGTATGTATATGTAAAGGATACTAGCAGAATACTGTTTTTTGGTGTAAATAGCAAAGTAATCAATATCAAAAACAGTCATCAAGATTGAAGGAGCAGGAGAATATGGGGGTGAATAGAAAGAAGGGAAGATATTTTTCTAAAAATCAACTATCTTTAAAAAATTTTTTCAAAAATAGAGTTCCTCTCTGAAGTGAAAGAATACCCAAAACATCTGGAGGCACCTCTGCTAGAAAAATATTTTCTATTACACAAAATATAATAATTATACATAATAATCATATTATAAATAACTTATAATACTTAATTTCTTTACCCAGAGCACAACTGCTTCTCTAAAACTGGAATATAATTGGTGAGACTGGTATTAATCATTGGAAAATTTTTTAAAGATAAAACAATCCTGGGGAAACAAAGCTCTAACTTGCTTTTAACTTAGCTTTAACATTAACAGAAATCTTAAAAATAAATTTATTCCAAATTGTGTCTATGCTGTACGTGTTACAGTTATATTTCATTTTATCTAGAATTCTGAATTCAATATTATGAGAAAATGGTCAATATCATCAGATAAACAAATATTTTATGTCTACTCAAATGCTTACTGTGGGGAGAACCTGGAGCACTGATAGTCTGAGAGGCAGACAGTATTTATGAGAGCTAAAACTCCCCATTACTCTTCACAATGGGCACATCTCTTAAGCAGAATTTCAACAGGCAATAAATACACATTTCCTTGTCAGCATCACAAGAGGGGAAGGACTACATGTTTCAAACTCACTACAATTTAAAATTTAGATTTTAGTAAGATTAAATTATTTCTAAAATGAGAACATATTAACTTAAGCTTTCTTAGAGAAATAAAATGTTGTTTGTAAGTTTATCTAAGAATTTCCTTTAAAACAATTTCCACATGAAAAATTAGAAAAGTTAGTATTTACCGGGAATGGATATCCCAATTACCCCAATTTTGATCTTTTTACATTACATTTATGAATATATCAAAATATCACATACAGTCTGAAAATATATACATCTACTATGATTTAATTTTAAAATGTTTCAATGTAATGATGAAAAAAGGGAAATTTTAGTGTTTGGGAGAGTCAAATTCCCAGGATATCTGAAAAAAAAAGACCTTTTAGAATAACTTCATTCAAAGTATATAAAAGGTGAAATTTAAAAAAAGTAACCCCAGCAAAAAGTAGAAAACATTTAAGAAACCTGAGTTTGTTACAACCAAACTAGAAAAGCAAAACTAAATGAATAAAAATGGAAAACTAAAATTTCAAAAGAACAATTTTGCCACTAGTTAAGTATAGCATAATTGAGATTAATAAGAATAATGGATTTCTCAGAAAATCTAGAATTAGAAAAATTTTAGTGCTCAAGTACACATAAATTAGTTCCTTGACTCTAATCATCATCAATGAACCAATAACTACTTGGAATCAAGTTAAATAGGACACAGTTAAAGATTTATATATCTTTAAAACAGATTATGAATCAAGTGAGGAATGTTGCTATTAAAACAGCTTGATTCTAACCAAGTACCATAGGAATGGCATGCTCAGTTCTAAACAAAGAAAGCCTCCATTCCTTTTAAACAGCACAAAGACATTAAATCATCTTTAAGTTCCTCAAAAGCACCCACAGAAGGTTTGAATTTAATCCAGAGTTCATGTAAAATAATGTGCTAACTTACAGTAGCTTAAAATTTAAGAAAACAAAAAAGATAATTTTATTCAAAGTTAAGAAAAAGTCTTATTTGCAATATAAATTAAGTGATAAGAGAAATAACTTACTCGAATATATGCAATGACATAGGTCAGTAAATAACCTCTCTGTCCATTATCTTCTCCAGCTGCCAACCCACTGGAATTAAAGAGCAAAGTGTTAAAACCCTTCAAATGAACTACTAAAAATATATAAAATTAGCCAAACTGATATACCTCCAGGTAACTATTGATAGACTAGTATACGTGTATATTACATCTTATTATATGTTAATCTCATTTGTCATAAATATAGCAAAACACTACTAAGATAACAAGCTTGGGTAACAAATTAAAAGAGAAAACACATTTAATATTTCACATTAGTCATTAATTTCAAACTTTTATCCACTAGACCAGTGATTTGCAACCAGTATCCTAGTGTGCCGTGAGAGGATCTTAGGTACACTGCAAAAAATTTTAAAGATCATTAATTAAATTAATTTTGGAAGAAGTTCAAAGCACAGTAAGTATTCTTTTTTTACTTTTTTTTGATCAACATAATTTAAATGTGCCGCAGAAGTTTAACTATAGTGTGTGCAATGTGCTGAGATAAAAAAGGTTGAAAAACACTGTACTAGACTAATACAACTGACTCATGTAAATGCAACTATTTCTACCCATATCTCAAAAGAGCAGGAAAAGTTAAGCAGGAGAAACACGAATAAGCTAACATAATCTTCACACACATAACAAGATACTTAAATATTCTTATATTCGTATTATATTCTTATTCATATACTCAAATATCATTATAGTCTTGTTCATATAAAAAGAACTGTGATGACTGACAAGGAACTCCCAAATAACAAGAAGTTTCCTGAATAGTATCTGGAGTGTTAGATATGATGTGGTGTTTATGGAATTTATGATTTAAATGAGACAAAAGATACACATAAATATTAAAGTTTATAAAGCAATATACAGACAAATGTAAAACAAACAAGTAAGGTCTTATTACTGTGAACATATAAACTGTACATTTCAAATTGAAAGTAGTTTTATCCATAGAAATTGTATTTCATGATTTAGTTAGCATTAATCCCATATAACTTAATTCAGTACAAGTACTCTAGTTTGTAAAAGTCATTCTTATTTTTAAAAACAACGAATAAGTATTATTTTCCACTACCTTTAGTAAATAGTTTTTAATTACACTTCTACCATCATCAAAACAAATTACATTTTAGTCAACTAAAGGAAGAATCATTACTCTTAAGACCTCAATTAACATCTCATAATTAGATCTTTTCTTCTCTGGAAGTTTTGTTGAATTTGGTGGTAAATAAATAATACAGTGTAGATGTACTCTTGTTCTACACAAATGCTGTAAGATAATTTCAAACTAGAATATACAGACTAAGTCAGAATTTCCTGACATACTATTACAGGTAAATATATAAATTACTATCATTCAAAGAGAGTGGTAAAGACTTGACAGAAAGAGCTCTAGTCTGGAACAACTTGGTAAATAAAATGAAGAGGACTGTTTGCATTAACAGAATTTTTTCTGTGTTTTAATAGACAGGGTCTTGCTCTGTCACCCAGACTGGAGTGCAGTACCATGATTACAGCTAGCTGACCGCAACCTCAAACTCCTGGGATCCAAAGAATCTTCTTAGCTAGGACTTATAAGTGTGTACCACCACACCCAGTTAATTTTTCTTATTTTTTGTGGAGGACGGTCTTGCTGTGTTTCACAGTCTGGTCTTGAACTCCTAGGCTCAAGCAATCCTTCCACCTTGGCCTCCCAAAGTGCTGGGATTACAGTCATGATGAGCCACTATGCCCAGCCTATATTAATAGAATATTAATCAGCAACAAAAGTAAGAAGTGGCAAAAGACAATTCTGTGTTACACATGACGTTGGAAACAGAAAGCCAAATAAAACCTAAAACAAAAGGAAAAACAAGTCAAAAAACTGCTGTCGATAAACTACTTGAAAGAAAATAGCTGAGCCCATAGCTGAGGTAGATTAAAATAAACAAAAAGTCGGACCTGCTTTTCTGAATCATAGGTTTCCCTGCAAATATAGCTTTTTGAAACTTCTCTTTTTAAAAAAGCTTTAGGCTTGTCAATCTTCTAGCCACAATTATCTTAAAATACCATATGTAAACTATAGTAGAAATTAAATGTTTCCAAATTGTCACTTTTGTAATTACCTCAAAAAACTGTATGTAGATCCAAACTGCTTTATGTTACAGTTGCAATATCCACTCCCTACTTCCTGCTCCCCTTACCAATTTCAAACAATTTTCAATTCATAAGGTCCTTAAACAACTTTAAAGCTGTTTCATGAGGAAGGACTGGAAAGACTAATGAAAAAGGAATGAGAGACAATCTTTTTATATGAAAGGGCCATCTGGTGAACCTAATCATCCTCATGTTAAATTACATTAAACAACTTAAGCCCACTTTAAAAATAACAATAACATACTACCTTAAGTTCTATGGTGAATGTCAAAACACCTGTCAAAAGTGCTGACAGGTAATGTTTATTCTGTTCAGCTCTTGAAGAAGTTGAAATACATTACTAGCAAACATGGATAAACCACTAAAGAATGATTATTCAATTTTTAGCTACTATGATCTATTGGGCTATATATGTTCAAAGTCATTCACCAGTGTTGAGGTCAGGGAGAAAGGAAGGAGGAAAAATGGCTAAGACAAAAAACACTCTTAACTGTTAGGAGTAAGTACTTCATTTACAACATTCCATTAAAGCCAACAACACAATGGGAATAGAGGATAAAATCAAAGAAATTTTTTCAAAAGGGCAAATAAATAATGCCCTAGTTCAGAATAAAATACATGCACTAAAAACTAACATATGAATTCTTTAGAACAAAGAAACATAGGGGGCTTTCCTCCCATCTTGTTATGAAGAGGGGAAATGACTAAAAATTCAGAGTTGGGGCCCAGCACAATGCCTCACACCTGTAACCTTAGCACTCTGGGAAGCCAAGCTGGGAGGACTACTTGAGGTGAGGCGATGGAGACCAACCTAAACAAGAGCAAGACCCCTTCTCTACTAAAAATAGAAAAAATTAGCCAAGCACTGTGGTGGGTGCCTGTAGTCCCAGATACTTGAGAGGATGAGACAGGAGGATCTCTTGAACCCAGAAGTTTGAGGTAGCTGTGAGCTAGGCTAATGCCATGGTACTCTAGCCTAGGCAACAGAGTGACAATCTTTTTCAAAAAACAAAAACAAACAAAAAGATTGAGAGTTGGCAAAATAGCATCTTAAGCAAAATATCCCTAAATCTTCATGGATTAAAACAAAAAACCCATGCCCTACAACTGATGCTAGTAAACATCACAACTTATGCTAGTAACCCAAAAGAAGATATTTCTATGTGTTAAAAAAAAAAAAAACAAAAAACCACTGCTCTAAATCATCTGCTGAATGATGCAGGCAGGCTATTTAAAACAGAAGATGTCTATGGGTATAAAAAGCCTGAATGAAAACACATTAAGAAATTAATCATAACGTAACTAAGAAGAAATAAATAACAATAGCAAAAAAATGAGACTCCAAACTGGGCTAACATTTTTAACACGTTACCCCTGCTTTAAATTGGAATCTCATTTACCATAACCTATTTTGAATGGATATATTTGATATTAATTCTATGTAGTGTAATCAAAATTGCTGGAATTAAACCAGTAGCTCTGGGGCCTCAAGTATCAGGATCTTAACATAGGTGGATCCCATATCTTAAGGAAGATTCACTCTTATTTTTAAGTTGCAAATAGATAGTGTATTCCTGACATTCATTATCAGTTGGTGGCTTACATGAAACAAAACTGACAAAATGGTTCTGACAAATACCTCAAGATGAAAACACACTACTTTACAAATGGCATAGTAATTAGACATAAATAAAATAGAAAACTTCAGGGAAAAACATTCTGTTCCATCTCACCAATTCATTCAACAAACATGTAATCAAGCATCTAGTATGGCCCACTGTGCTGGGCCCCAACTCTGAATCTTTAATGTAGTATGGACTAATCAAAGGTGATGCTCAAGAAGAGACAAGTCATACCCTGTAAAAATCATGTGAGGTGGAACAAACAAGTATTCTGTCATCATCTTATCCCAGTCTAATGTGGCACATTATTAACCTGGAATGATTTGCTAGTTACGCTGAACTATAGTTAGAGATCCAACAAAGTGGAATTGTGTGTGTGTGTGTGTGTGTGTGTGTATTAGGGGAAGGGAGAGGATTAAAGTGAACCTAAGCAAGTTTAATCCTATATATAGAACCTCTGTAAGCTGACTACTACCCAAGGGACTATAACAAACTGGTCAACAAGAAACTAGCTTACTATACCTAAAACGTACATGTGGTATATGTCTAGTCTATAAAAATTAGGTCAACTTAAGGAGGTGGTCCACTATGGAGGTTCTTCTATATTATAACAAAATGTCCTCTTCCATTTCCCAAGTCCTCTTGGGAAATTCTGAAATCCCAAATAAATATTTGAATATATAAAGAACAAATTTTTAAAGTTTCAATCTCTAATATTTAAGGCTAAAGCAGATATAAAAGATTTTAATTTAAATCTCCAAACATTGTTTGTTTCTGACTAATATGTGTTTTAAGAAAACAAAGTCTCTCAATTAAATTACATATGTACTTCATATAACTCAGAAACTAAAAAATAGGTAAAATTAGAGGGTTAAAATTCCTTCCTAGAATGCAAACTACATTTCAAAATTCAACAAAAATTAGATGGCCGGATATCCAAGCCGTTTGGTCATTAAATGGATCTTTATAGCACAATTACTTTTAACAAATTTAGTTAAAACATCAATAATTGGCTCAGTGCCTGTGGCTCAAGTGGCTAAGGCACCAGCCACATACACCTAAGGTGATGGCCCAGGTCCACCAAAACAACAATGATGGCTGCAACCAAAAAAAAAAAAAAAAAACAGCCGGGCCCTGTGGCAGGCACCTGTGGTCCCAGCTACTTGGGAGTCTGAGGCAGGAGACTCGCTTGAGCCCGGGAGTTGGAGGTTGCTGTGAGCTGTGATGCCACAGCACACTACCCAGGCGGATAGCTTGAGGCTCTGTCTCAAAAAAAAAAAATTAATAACTCCCTAAAAAGGCACTGAAAAGGAAAAAGGTGAAAGATGAATAAACTTTATCTTTTATTAAAGAAGTTAAATTTCCATTAGCTAATTTCAAAATGAGGCAAAAACAAAACTAGGAGATACTCGATACTCAATTTTTAATTTATCTTTATATTGTTTTTAAGTTTAAGATTAGATGCCTTCCTCTCTAAGAATAGTGAACTACAACACTAAATTCAGACAATCCTAGAAATGAAGGGCTAAGGCATGGGGAACCTGCAGCCTTGGGGCCGCATGTGGCCTTCTGGATCCTTGGAGCCTTTTGGCTGAATCCAATTTTACAGATTTCATTTGCGTTCTTAAAAGAACAGGGAAAAAAGAAAACGTAAAGAAGAAAATAAATATTTACAAAGAACTCATATTAAGCACAATGTGTATGATATGTTTTAATCCCTGAAATAAAAAAAAATTAGTATCCAGAGAACTATTAGTTTATGTACTTAAAAAGGAAAAGAAAAAAGGTAGTCCTGATAAATGACATTTTCACTATAGTTATCATCAATCAGTCTTATAATCCATCAAGCAGACAGACAGAAACCACCCTGCCATTATTCAGTTGGTTATAGATGTGAAATGCTTTCTGTTTCTTTATACCAGAACAAAATAATAAATGACAGGAGGTGGACTATATAATTTATCAAATACCTTTGATTAAACACAATTTCCTTATAAAAATACACTAATAGTATTCTTTATACATATATTATTACCACTAAAGAATAGTATGACAATGAATTTTCTATTTAACTACAGCACAAAAAAATAACAAATATCGCAAAATTAACACTCGTGTAAAATCTGGGGAAAATATAGGATTTAGTAATATTACATATATGATTAGAAAGTAAGAGGACCATATCAATATAATCTCCTACAAATTTTGGAAGCAAACTTTAATATCATAAATTATCACAAATTTAACACTAAACTTAAATTAATAGCTGCTTGGAGACATTACTGCCTGGTACATTAGTAACTGCTTTCAGATACTAAAATTTTAGTTTAACCTTCTCCTAGTATCATGAAATTAAAGCCATACCCAAATTTTGCAGCAATGTCATACACTTGTTTTTCATGTTGAAGAACCTTCTCACGGTCCCCCTCAAATAATAACGTGGCTATACTTAGTTGATTTGGATCAAATCCTTTAAACTACAAAAAAAAATAAAAAATAAAATATTATTACTATGGAGAAATCTTATCCTACAAAATAATAAATTAAAATAACACATTAACTTTTCAGGAATCTATTTTGGTCATTATAATATAAAACTGTGTAACAGAGGAATAATTTTTATTTCAAAGTAGGTCACAGAGTTAATCAAAATGACTGTACCGGTATGTAAATACAATAAGTAACTTTTCAAAATCATAAATGTAATAAAGAATCAAATAAAAGCTATAAAAGAAAAAGTAGCTGGATAGAGGGAAAAAGTAAAAACCAAAAACTACACACCAAAAGTATCTAATTATTTAATGTATTCAAAGAAGATCTTTTACAGAAGATTTAAATGGTATCTAAGAATAATCTTAAAAAGAAATTACAAGTAACTTCATTAGGAAAAAATGCTTTTTAAAAAGGTAAGAAAGACATTATGTTCTTGAATGCATAACCTAAGTACTACAAACCTGTCAATACCTGCCCATAGTAATGCACTTATTTATTCCAATTCTAATAAAGACCCCAAAGGGCTTTCTAAAATCATTTCTAAAATGATTTTTAATTTTTCTAGAATAACAAAGAGGTAGGTGATAGTGGTAACAAGGAAGATCCTGAATAACAAAAAGGAAAAGTAGCCCTTCAACAATTAAATCCATTTAATTTTTCAAGAACTACAAGCTCATTAAAAAGATTTAGATGCATTAAGAGGAATCTATTTCGTGAATCAGAGTACAAGGTGTCTCAGGCATAGCAACTCAATGTAAGAGAAGCAGCGGTTAATTAGTGAACGCTGCTGCCACAACTTTAACAACTGGGGAAGCAGGGGGTGAAGATTAATTTAGATCGTCAACTCACATCATCAAACTGAAATAAATTCAAACAATGAAAAGATATTTTTTCTTTTAAATTCCCATTTAACACAAAAGGCAGAGAAAGAGATAAGAAAATAACCCTGGTCATACTTTGGGAAGAAGGAAGGCTTTTCTAAGGTTAGAAGTAATTAAATAATCACAAGATATAAAAATTTGTAACTTTTATACCAAAAAGAAAAATCCCTATTAAAGGGAGGTACTTGACTGGAAAAAAACTATTTACAATATTTATAACAAAGGGGATTTAATAATTCTATGATTCAAAGGGCACATATCAAAGTATCAAGAAAAAAAACACAAAACCACCACCCTTGGTAAAATAATCCAAATAATTGACACAAAAATTACATCTAGAAAATACAGAGAAATGTTCAGTCTCATTGGAGTTTCAAGAAAAGCCAACTAAAAGTACTATTACTTTCTCTGGTAAATTTAAGATACAGCAAAACAAAAAATACCACGTGCAATAACCAGAATGCAACAAAAATTGGCACACAGATATTCCTAGCGGTAGTGTAAAGCCAGTTAACACTCTAGGAAAGGAATTCTGCAATCAAAGGTTAAAAAAAATCCATATTCTTAAGTTACTTCTACATATCTATGATAGAGAGAAAATCTCAAACTATAGAAAAATGTTATAGGCATGAAACAGTTCAACACAGTATTATTTTCAGAAACATCAAAAAACTAAAACTATTAAAATTTCTAAAAAATTGGCTGCGTGGTTGATTTACTTGATAAAATATCTGGTCCAACATGAAAAATACTAATTATGAAATCCATGCAGGAAAATAAGAAAACATCCTTACAATAGGTACATGTGAAGGGGGGAAGACAGAAACAAAATTAATTTCCCAAGCATTTAAAATTTCAGCATTTTGTAAAAATTCTTACCTTTGTGATATAAAACTTTTTTAATCCATCCAAAAATGATGTAAAAATAGAGGAAACCTGAGGTTTAAGAGCATGACCTAAGAGAAGAAAAAAGTTTGTATGTTTAATAGCAAATCCTGTGTTTTTCAGAAAATTCAGGGGCTACTTCAATTTAGTACTTTAAAAATAAGCATATCTATATTTCATAACTTTAATTTTTTTAATGTCCCTATTTATATATACTTATTTATTTACTTATATTAAGGTCTTCATCTTTGAAAAGTCATAAACAACTTTCTATTTATAAAACTCATTTTTGGTTTGTTTTTTCAAATCAAATTACTATATGTAATTAATACTACACATGGTTTAGGTTATCTTTTAATGGTATGGTTTATACATAGTAAAACTACATCATTCATTTTTATTTCATTAAGAACATCCATGATGGATGATTTTCCTTTTTTAAAATTATATCAAAACCATTCAGAACTATAACCAAATATGGAGTTAATGACAAGTTTAAGGTTGTTTCTTAATTAATTCTTAATTCATCCAGAATTCTTCGCATAAAATTAGCAATTGCTTCCTTAATCACACCCGGAGAGTTAAAATTGCCAAAATAACATAAACGTTGTCTCAGAATCTGTTAAATTACCATCTTTGCCTGCGGATTAAGCTTAATTGAGTGAAAACCTTTTACCGTTTTGTCTAAGAGTAGCAACTTCTCTACTTCCACACTGTTACAATTTAAGAGTCATGCATCTGGTCTTAGCACTGAGCCAAATTTAGAAAAATGTGGTATACCATTTATATAGTTTTATAAAGCATTTAATCTTTAGTAAATCTAAAATTATGTCCAAGTGAAAAGGCTATTTTTTTTAAGAACTCTTTAAGGTTGTGGGATTTTTTTTCAAATGTAGTTCCTTCCTTTAAAATAGGTAAAAAGAACAAACAACTGTTTCTAAAACAACAACTATTACTGGTAGTTTTCTATCCATCTATTTCTTTAAAGCAAGAATCGGAATCTGTAATACTGCTTATTTACTACATTTTTGCTTATTATAACAGGAAACTATTATATAAAAGACCTAGTAATGTAAGTCTTAGCCAGAGGCTATCAGATATCCAGGAGATAACAGAGGCATTAAAACAAAACAAAAACCAAACAAACTAAAATGAACCTCAGATTAGACAGAAACCAACCTAGCAATCTTTTTGAGCTTCTGGATCACAAGTAAGATTAGTTCAGAGATTTTTTTTCTTTTATTGTAACCTATCAGAGAAGCTTTTGTAGCATAACTAGTGCTTTAAAAGACACAATTTCCAAAAATAAGAAAAACAAAAGACTTGATTTCTAACATACCTTAGAAACAACATATCAAAACATTCACGTCTGTCCCAAATGCAACTCATCCTACATTAACAACAATTGTAAATAAATATATAAACATTTATATGTCGAATAGATACGCTGTGTTCATGGCAAGAAATTGAAATTATCTACTGTTAATATGAAAGTCTTCTGATCCACAAATCTTTATGTAATGTTTGAGGAGTACAAATAATACTAGTTTGATATGAAATAATCCTAGAGGGTAAATATTCACCACCTATTGAGGTTTATATGCACAATTTCCATTAACGCTACTAGGAGTTAGTCACATACATCCCTGATACTGAGTGGGCACGATAGCTCTGAAAAATAAATTACTGTGAAAGCGATAATTTTAAGTGGGCCAAGCATTAGTATTAACTGGAGACTATTATCTTTTACTTTTTCTTAAATTAATATGCCTATCAAATTAATTACATTCTAAATATATTCTGGCTATTATGTTTTATCTTTTATAGTAAACTAGTTTCCAAATTTACTATCTAGACAGTTTGATTAGTGGATCTGTGTTAGTGCAATATTAATTAATTAAAAGTTTATTAAATATTTATGTTTCAAAGAAGTGGTCTGAGACAGTACTGAAAGTCTTGGGCTTTGCAAACAGATAAACTTGGGCTCAACCCCAGTCTATCACATGTGACTTGTGGACTCTGATCAAAATATTGAGACTCCAAGTCATTTGTAAAATGGGACTATCACTTTGAAGAACATCTTTGAGGAGATTTTGAAAAGGTGTATTATTGATATTGTGTTCAGCACTATGCTATGAGCCAGCTAGGATTTGTTCAGCTGCTTTTCCCAGTTAGATGATTAATTAAATCATCATGTATCTATAAGTGCAAGAAATATAAAAACGACTGAGAAATATCCTTTAAATTTGAGAGTCTTCAGTTTACAGAGGAAATATACAGATCATTTCAATATACTCAATGATATACATCAATATAATAAAAAGAAATTCAATATTATAATGTATTAAGGGCTGTACCAGAAACAGAGGTGATATTAAAAATATTTACAACTAATGATATGGCTTGTGCTTTGTTAACAACCAATATGGTACAAACACTGACCAATCAACCATATGGCTGGATGCAAGGTCCTGGACACCTCTTGCTGTGTTAAGTATTATTTCTTTAGTTGCTTGATCATGAAATCATGGTGGGATATATAGATGGAAAGCCTTCACTGAATACTGAGGAATCAAAAAGATTATAGACAGCCAAGAAACATGATTACATCTGTATTTCATCAAGGTCAACTTGGTAGCTAAGTAAAGGACAGAGGGAGGAGAGATAGTCAAGATTAGAGGGAGTAAACCTACCATTGGCTAGAGGGAAGTATGCAAGCATGTTTCTAGGGACAGTAATGAGAATGTGGAATAGGATGACACATAGCCAGGAAGAGATTTTCCTTAAGGCTTCATTTTAAATTGTTATATAGATCCCAATTATAAATAAAATCTGGCCAAATCACAGTTACATGGTGCCATTACAAAGGTGCCAGGGTCTAGCATAATTTGCTACAATAAAACATATATATGGATAATATAATCTCATTAATTAAATATACAGCTCTCCTTAAGATCCAAAGCTAAATGCAAGCCACAGGGGGATGGGGGGTGGATTTTCATTTAACTATTTCATTGTTTATACGATACATTATCTTAAACTTTTGTTCATCAGTAGCATCGTGTTTTGAAAGCAATTTACTTAAAGAAATAAATGGTTTTGACTGACTTCGATTTAAAAATTAGCTCTTGATACGTTATTAACACTTCTGTTAAGTTTCACTATAACTATAATGTTTCCTTAACTTAAAATGTAAGCTACTTTTAGATATGACACACTTTTTAAAAGCCTGCCTATCTTCCCCTTTAGTATTTATTACTGAGAAATCACTCCTATAATTTCAGGAAATGTTTTGAGGGTATTTATTCTATTCTATAAACTTAAATCCCAAACTAAATTTCAGAATTTGAAAAAAATATAGAAAAATAAAACAAATTGAAAAGATGATAAATAAGTTACATCAGAAAGTTTAATAGTTTAAACAAAATAGGAAGGAAAAGAAAAATGTTTTCAGATAATGCCTACCGAATCTCCACCTGAATATCTCCATGGCACCCTAAATACAACCTATGTAATATCTTTTCCCTCAAAATCTCCACCTCTTGTTCTATACTGTTATTTATTTCATCCAGTCAATCAAATCAAAATATGGGAGTTACCCTCAACTCTTCCCTTTATTTAAACTTCCATATCCAGTTGGCAAATTGATTTTTAAAAAATGTATCAGCTATTCTTCATCTCTATTGCTACTGCCTTGCTCAAGTCCTCTAAAAATTTGCCTGTTTCACTCCACACTGTCCTTCCTTCATGCCTGTACCCTCATAATCAATCCTGCACAATAATGCCACAATGAGTTTTCTAAGATGTGAAGCTGATTGATTTTATCCCTTCTACAAAGAAATCCCACTGCTGTCAAGATAAAATCCAAACCTATTCTACAAAGCCCTAGTCCACTCATTCAACTTCATCTCATGTAATAACCTTAACCAGAATCTCTATTTGAGTGACATAAAACTATTTGGAGTTTTCTAAAACATACTAGTAAGATTTCACAACTTCCTATTTTTGCTCACAGATAACAAATTTTGGTAGGAGAGAAGAAGAGAAAATGTCAGGTAAACCTTTATTCACTTTTGAAGATTTAGCTCAAGCATCACTCTCCTTAAAAACACTTCTTGACTCTGCATCCCCACCTCAAGCAAAATCAAGTACAATCAAGCACTCCTTCACCTGCAAGCCACGCTATCCAGCATGGGAATTATAACATTCTTTCTAATTCTCTACTCTGTATTCTTCCTACTAACATTTCATTAATTTCTGTGGCTAAATGAACAGATTTTAAGCTTACCACTCCTTACTTACCAAACTGAAACTGTTTATTGTCCATGAGGCGAATAGATGCAGGAGCACATCTCTGTGAAAAAGATGTGATACAAATTTAATACAAGAAGCTAGACAGTAGAATATGAATATTATCTTTCTGTTTTTAAGAGATCAAGAGCTTAGTTCCTAAGGATATACAAAGAAAAACCTTAAAGTTTTATATGAAACTATAAAGACATATGAAACATCAGTCACTTCTATAAAATATTCAGAGCGGAGAAATCTATATACATAACATATGCCTAAATCCAAAAGTTACCAGATCTTTAATTTACCTTCAAGAAATTTGCTTAATGCCTAGCAAAGACTTATGGGAATATCCTAAAGGAAATACCAGGCCCCCAAGTGGATGACTTTATAAGAAAGTAGACATTTTTAGGATTAAAATCAGTACCTCAAGTATTAATGCCATTTATGAACTATATTATGCCATCTGATTCTTGTATCGTTTTGAAATAAGAAAGATGGTGGTAGAAATTTTTATGTGCCAAAGAAATTTTAAAAATTAGTTGTGATGTCTTCACAGACAACTTTAGAAATTGTTCCTAGTTTTTAATCCATTTTAAATAGAAAAACTATCCAGTATCCAGATTTCTAAGGTCTTTCAAGGTTACTTATATGAAAATAGCAATGGAACTTTAAAATATTAAATAATGTATGTAAAATATCCAAAACTCTGCCAATGTTATATTTCTCTAGGCTCAAATTAAAAGCTGCAATGAAAGAAAACTGAGAAAAACAGATATTCATATTAATTTTGTGATGACAAAATACTACAAACACCAACCAGGTTTGAGTTATCTATAATTATCTCCACAGAATTAAAATGAGTTGAATTGTACTCCAAATGGGATCTGCATATTCTATGCAGATTTTTTTTTTTTTTTTGAGACGGAGCCTCAAGCTATCCCCCTGGGTAGAGTGCCATGGCATCACAGCTCATAGCAACCTCCAACTCCTGGGCTCAAGCGAGTCTCCTGCCTCCGCCTCCCAAGTAGCTGGGACC